>PVIW01007429.1:0-73013 GCA_004026585.1 Noctilio leporinus
AAGGCTGGGCAGACCTGCCAGCAGCTCCCTTATGACATGGGCGGTTCCTCTAAACTCAGGATCCAGCTGTCACATAACCCACGGCATGTGCAGAATCTACCCCAGCTGCTCTACAGGGCCCACATGGCGTGTGGGATCAAGGGGAACAGACATGTAGATGAAGTTCATGCTGCCTGCTGTGCTGTGATGAATAAAATCCCGGGTCTCGGACCCAGGAGCCCCGTGTCTTCTGCCAGCCTCCATGGAACTGTGGCAGGCTCACGTGTCAGCTTCCGGGCAAAGGAAGATCTTAACACCCCACAACCCCTGCAGCTCTTGCCAGTTCTATCACCCACTGTCTAAATGTTCTTAAAATTAATCTATGCTTAAAACTTATTATTATTAAATTATCCAGTACGCTTCCATTCTCTTCCGAGGAACCAGAAGCGTCTATTAATTTTCATTGCTCAAGTTCCACCATTTTGAATTTCTACGTTCTTCCCTCATTTTTCAGTTGGTATAATTACATGGCAAATCAGTATTATCACAACCCAGAAGTATGAATTATCACGTCTATCTACACTTGTAAATGGCTTAGCGACATTCTAAATAGACTGTTCCACATAAACAAACTCGCAGAAGCACGCCATTCATCAACAAATGTTTACTGCGCGCCTTCTGCGCGCCACACGCGGCGTAGGTCACAGTGAGAGGCGCGGACACGACCCCTGCCCTCGGAGGGCTTGGAGTCTAAAGGAGAACGGAGGGACGTGGTCGGCGAAAGGGATGAAGTGCAGGAGAGGAGGCGGCTGCTGTCAAGGAGAGCTGGCCTGTCAGCTGGTGTTTGGTGGCTCCTGCAGAAGAGCTGGCCATCCCAGGCCTGTGACACTAAATTTTAGTAGCCCCCTCAGATTACAACAGAAGAACATCCCCTGGGGAGCAAAATCTTGGCTGAAAACCACTGGTGGGAAGAGGGCTGGGCTGGGAAGCCCTCGCCCAGGAAGAGATCAGGACAGCCTGGGCTACAGGGAGGAAGGGAAGAAGGTGGGTCAGGTTACACACCCCTGAAGGCTTCTGCTGGCAGAGGCCACTCAACCTGCGCGAGGAAATGAATTCTACCACTTGCTTCTGCCTCTTAGTGGGAGCAAAGCCTACCATTGTACTTGTCTGCCGCTCCCCTGCTAAGTTGCATGCTTTCATACATATGTATGCAAACGTTAAGTTTCCGCGAGCATAATTCAGACTTTTCAAAATAGTGACATGGTAACAAAGAAAAATTGAGACATGCGTGAATTCTGAGTATTGATTCCAGTTTCTCACAAGCTACCCTGACATTTTCCATGCTGCTTTGTTTCGAGGCATCTGTTTCCTCTGCTTTCGCGTCTTGCCCAACTTCAAAGGGCTCTGCGGCTAACAGGCCATCAGGCCCACCGTTACCTGGGGAGCGCGCTGCCCCAGACCACCCCTCAGGAAAATCTGCCGGTTGCAAAGCAGGGCTTTCACAAGCTGATGGGGCAACTCCGGTAACAGTAATACTCCATAAAATGTACTTTGGTAGAAATGGAAATTATATTCATCGGAGGTGAGCTGGGTGCTAGGAGTTTTGCAAATATTACCTCAAGTTGTATCTTCACAAATACTACAAAGAGCAACTGCTCATCCCCATTTTGCATTTGCAAAAACTGAGACCCAGAGAAGTCAGTCAAGAAACAAGTAAGTTATAAAAGCCGGAACAGAAGAAGGGCAGGCAAGTGGGGCTCCGCACACTTGCTCCGTAAAGGTTTGTAACTCCGTTTGGTCTTGCAAGCCTTTCGCCTCCGTCACAGCTCTTCAACACTGCCCTTGCAGCTGGGAAGCAGCCTCCGGCAACATGAGGTCTGTCCCAGAAGTACTGAGCCACTGTCAACATAATTAAAAGTTTGCGCTACAGACACTTTCGGGAAAGACGCACAGGGAAATGGATGGGCGTGGCTGTGTTCTAATAAAACTTTATTCACGGTGGCTGACATTTCAGTTTCCTATCCCTTTTACATGCCAAGCACGATGATGATTTTTTTGACCCGTTAAAACGGTAAAAGCAATTCATAACTCACAACCAGATTTTAAAAAACCAGCAGAGGGGCCGGCTTTCCAAAGTGCACTGCAGTGTGGCTCAGAACACGGACCCCAGAGGACGGCTCCCTCCCACGCCCAGACCCGCTGTGACCCAGCGTCTCAGTCAGGCTCCTTACGCAGACCCTAAGACAGGTGCGGGGCAGGCCGCCTATCTGGGAGGTGACCCCAATAAGCACCAGCTGGGACGTGGGAAGCGAGACACAGACACATCCACGTGCAGGTCTCTCTCCGCCGGGTCCTCCGGGAGACTGCAGACTGCGGACAAGCCTCGGTCGGGCCCCACCTGGCAGGGAAGCTGGGGGACGTGTCACCTGTCAGTGGAGGAGGGCTGCTCCGAGGGCACGAATGTGCGGCACTGCTTCACCCCACTGCTGAAGGGGACCAGAGCGAGCCCCGAGGCTGAGCGTCCCTGGGGCCTGCAGTGAGCCTTTGGTGGAGGAGGGAACTGGGAATGCCTAGGGGACACACTGGGGCACCAAAAGGTCTGCCACCACTCTGCTTCCTCGCCTGCTAACCAGGCATAATAATAAGGCCTACTTCCTGGGTGCGCTGAACGATGAAGCGAATCGTGTGTAAAGCGCTCTAGGGCTGGAACTAAGTGAGACAGACGAAGCACCTGCCTTGGGCGTAGAACTGAAGGGGCCCCCCAAACACTCAATAATCAACATAAATCATATTTTGATGCAATATTTCTGAAATCAAAATTAATGAAAAAACCCATGATGAGCAAAACACTGAATTTTTACATAAAAATAGGATTCGTGCTGGGTGAATTCACTTTGGAGCCCAGATCAAAAGAGAAAATCTGCATCCCTACATGCATGCTTTTATGTATTTTTTAATGGTTATTTCTTTTTAGAATTTGATTTTGAAAATGTTATTGATGATTTTGCTTCCATTAAAGCAAGAAAAGTGAAATTAATAATCAATTCTGTTTGGGGTAAAAGTAAAATACTTAAATTTAAAATAATGTGGTATTTTACCTGGCTGGTGGCACAGTGGATAAGGCACCAGCCTGCAAATCCAAAGGTCACAGGTTCTATTCCCCAGCCAGGGCACATAACCAGGTTGCAAACCAGGTCTCCAGCCAGGTCTGCAGCTGGAGGCAGGTGACAGGCAACCATACATTGATGTCTCTCTCCCTCTGCCTCTCCCTTCCCCTCTTTCTAAAGATAATGAAATAAAATCTTTTTTTTTTTTAATAAAATAAAATAATGTGATATTTTAATATATTTATTGTCAACTTTCCAGTACTGTTTTCAATTTCTTTAATGTTTTGGAAAAAGAAATGATTTAAAAAACACATTAAAGCATGCATATGGAAATATACTTTTTTTTTTTTTTTTTGCCTTATGTTCCAATACAGCTTCGTATAGCATTGTTACTGATTCTTTATTTTTTTTTTATATTTGGTTCATTATGGATTTTTGTTACTTTTAATTTGGCATTAAAATACTATCATTCTTGACTACTGAGTTTTTGGACATGTCCTCCCCTCGCTTTACCGGATGAATACCTCCCACTACTTGCCTAGTCCTAGCCCAGTAAGTATACGCCTGGCATATAATAAGCTATGTGCATAATAAATGTTAGTTTTATAGCTCATCTTTAATTCCAATTTATCCACCAGAATAACCACAGAGAAGCATCTTAACAGGTAACCAGTCACCACAATAAATTTTATCTTTCTTTTCCCTCTCATGGCATGTGGGGGAAAACGAAGCCTTTTATTGAACAGTTCTGAGCATAAGTGTTGCTAACTACTCACATGACCTGCTATGGAGGGAAAAGTTAGCACAGCCAAGGCAATTACAGCTGGATAATTTGAAGGGCCCACTTTTTCCTGACAGCAAATTAATTGATGTTATAATGGGTATGTCACCCTGTCATCCATCAGCATTTATTGAGTTCTGACAATGTGCTAGGTGACACGTGAAACAGCACACACACACACATACATGCCAAAATCCCAACTTACTGCTTACCAAGGGTGGTCCATTGATGATGATTTATAACATATATATATTTTTATAAAAGGAAATAATATTACCTGTACCTTCTCTCACTCTCTCTCTTCCCCTATACACACACACACACACACACACACACACACACACACTTCCTTTATCTGAGCAAAATGGCTCTGGTTGGTTTTGAAAATGAGTTGTAATCAACTTCTGAAATGAAGAAAAAGAATAAATTCTGATTTATGGGGGCAAGTAGATTTGTCTGATGGACACATTTTAATGACTCACGTTTATTAACAACCCCCGCTTTCTCCAGCCGCAGTCGGGAACTGAACTGATTCAGCCTCACGGCCTATCACTACAGGAACAACAAAAAGAATCGACAGTAGCTGTCTAACCACCCAACCGACTGGACTCTCGGGAGGTGAGCAGGAAGGTGCTGAGGTCTGGAGAAGTAAATAAACAATAGCTCCATTGAAGTGCTCCTGGAAAAACAAGGCGGGGAAGCCTCCAGCTCAAAAGAAGAAAATATTACCAAGTGATTAAAAAAGAAAAATAATAATAAAAAAGAAACTTCATTTCCAATTGCTGAGTAAGACGCTAAAGGATCGCAGGACGCGAACCCCCACTGAAAAACAGCCATTTAATCTTTAGAGTTGCTGCTAGAAATTAAACTGAAACAAAGTGCCGGAGTGGATTTACGACTTTGTCCAAACTCCACGTCACCATTTTTTAAGCTATTTATTTGGTCCGTTTGCTTTGGCAGCGCGTTAGCTCGGCGGAGGCCTGCGGCGCACGAAGCTTCCGCCCTGGCCCCGCGCAGCTCTCGTTACAGCGAGTGTTATTTTAACAGTTTTTCTTTAATTTAACGATATTTAATTTGCATTTGCTCAAGTGACATACAATAGATCATGCTATTGCCGTGATTTATATCCGATGAACTGGCATAAATTCAACATTATAAATTGCGCCTGTAAATGAAACTATTATTTTACAGGAATTACTATAGCAGAAAGGGTAAGGACCCTCCAGTCAACCTCAGTCAAACCCACTCTGCAGAGTTTTATATTTTATGCCCGCAATAAATGCTTTTGTGAAAGCCCATAACCCACAAAAAAGTCATCTGAAGTACATTAATTACGATAATACTATCCAAAAAGCTGCAAGGGCCTATTTTTGTGACATCATTCTCTGATTTCTTGCTGCCTTAAATTATCCCTTTGATGGCTGCGGAGATTAACAGTCATACTTTTGTCATTAAATATAAGGCGTTTTAAAGCTTAATCCACCTAAGTTCTAATTGATATTGCTTTCAGTTGGCAGATAGCGACCTGATTTATAATTCAAATATGCAGCATTATATGCATCTCTTCAGTATAATGAAAAAGCAAAGTTCCTCTCATCTTTCTCAACAATGTTAACATCAAGGGAAAGTCGCTTTCTTTTTTTCCTTTTATATCCCAAGCCTAATTGAAAACTGTTCATTGAATTTCAACATGATAGAAAAGTCTTTTCATCTCTCAATTTGTCCATTAGCGATTATAATTGAAGTATCTGCTACATGGCTGAATTGATATTGTTCTTGTTTAAATTCTGAATTTCTCTAACTCTTTCGGAACACATCAAAAAATATATCTGTATATATACATACGCACGTGCTGGCACTACCAGTTAACGACACTACTGAAATGCAGCACTAGACTAACTCTCCGCTCAGAAAAAGCCACACAAAGAAGGAAGTCATCTAATTTCACTGGAGAACATGTTGCATAATAATCTTACAGGCATGACCATAAGGTTTGCTAATTGCCACATCTGTTTAACAGCTGTCAGAGGCTTCCCACATGCTGCCATCAATATTACAACACAGTACATTACCAGGAGTTTTATTGTTTTCAACTGTTACTTGTTTGTCATAGGCATTACTACAGCTAATGACGTCTGTGTTATGCCACTAATTATTTTTTGGCTATTTTAGAAGCCTCTGTTCAATCCAGATTTGCTGTTTGGATCATGTCTTTCTTTCCTGCCCCCACCCTCCGACCCCTGATTTTCTGTAACTTCCCTGGCAGCCTTTCATGTGGCTGATAGTAATTCTTCTTCATCCAGTCATAAATATCCTAATAGGTTGGCAGAATTTTATTTTTCAAAAAATAAAAGGAGGTTTTCAAAATGTCTTCATTCCTGAATGGCAGGGCTGAATTCTTCCGCTAAATCCCCAGGCCGAGCCCAAGTTACTTAGGGTAACGCTGTTCAGGCCACCTTTATGCGGGCAAGTTAGTCCTGCTGAGTTTTTGTAATTACTTTTAGATTTCACCTACTTCCTGACGACACTGCATTTTTTAAAACACAGCAAACCACGACATCTATTAAGTAGAAAGCAGAGATTGACAAACTGCAGACTGAGCAAAATACGCATGACCTGATTTAAAATGAATTGATAGGTGTCACTGATCTCTATTCTACATAGTGTGTGAGTTCCATATGATGTATTATTTATCCACTGTGGACGCCTTTTTGTTTCATTAATAACCCTGTATATCAGAGATAAAACAGGGCTGATGATTAGTTTGAGGCAGTGCAAAACGGCATGGTATTTGCCTGCTATTGCTCAATTATTTTCCTCATTTCTTCCTGCATCTTTGCATGAATTACTAAGACCTGGGCTGTTTGTTTAAGGATCTAATTTTAGTGCATGTGTCCAGCTGAATTCTATTTTCTCCTCTAATGAAAGGAAAATAGTGCGAGAATTTCTCATCTTGGCCTCACATTTTAGATTTGCAATGCACAGTGCAAGTTGTAAAGGTCACTCTGGGTTTGAACCATGTAGCAGAGACATTTGATGAGCCTAAAAATCTATTTTGGTTACGCATCACATGGTTCCAACAAATTAAAGTAGAACTGCTTGGTTAGGTCAGGCACAATTTGCATGTGCTTAGAGAGAAATGGATAAAAGGAGCAAGGATCCCATTTGAGCAATCCTACAGAAAATGCCTTATCAAAAATAAAGGTGATGACTGGGGAGAACTTCTGGAAGTTGCTGTGAGTGGCTATCATTAATTTCACGAAGTTGAGTATCGCCTGCCCTAGTCATCAGATTTGGACAGCTTTGGTTATAGGTCTAGTAATGCACATTCATTTCTAATCAAATCATGCCACAACCTACACTGAATTCTTTGAAAAGGCTTATGGAGACAGTAGATAGAGATGACCTTATACATAAAGTATGCTTTGTTTTTTTTTAATATGGGTTGAAGGGTAACATTTCATTATCGATTAAAAATGATTTGGGACAACTGTAGGTTTCTAGTTTGGAGGTTTTCTTGAATTTTTTTCATTAAATGACTAATTTAAATATAGGTCCAATACTAAGACACTTTTGCTCATTTGTTCAAAATCTAGGGAACGAAAAATAGTAAGTTTTCCATGTCAACACTGCTTTGAGAAAGTAGTAAGTGCCGTGGGGATAACAAATCTTAGATGCTACAAATCAAGCGGTATCTGGGAGCAATAGTTTTGTGACAATCATATTTCAATTAGGGAAATGCAGCATCACAAAATGAAAAAAGCCAGAGCACACATTCAGAACACCTTCCTCAGAACCAGGCACCCTCCCTCATGGCTGGTGGGAATATAAGTAAGTTCAACTTTTTTAGGGCAATTTGGCAACCGCTTTCAAAATGTATAATGCCGTCCCATTTGACCTCAGTATGACCCTTACAGAAGCCTATGCACTCTAAATATTCTTGCACAGGGGTACAAAGCTAAATATACAAAATCAGTTTCACAAAGTTGTATGTACAATAAATAAACTTTAAATGGAAAACTAGAAACACTTTAAGGTCAATAAGTAGGGGAATATTTGAGCAAATCATGCTGAATCTATTGTTTGTAAGAGAATACTGGAAATAATCTAAATGCTCAATATTAGGCAAACAGATGAATGATGCACTCATGTAATGAAATGCCAACTGACCGTTAAAAAGAGTAAAGACCATCTATAGTACCAACATGGGAAGGTGATGGGGGCGCAGCTCCAGAGCACTGTGTGTAACAGGGGCAGTAAGAGAGAATCTGCGGATACGGGGTGTGTATCTGCTGAATGTTAAGCTTTATAAACCCACTGGAATGTAAATCCCCACGAGAGAGGAAATGTGGCCTGTCTTGTTCACCTGCATCTCTACATTTGTGGCTGGCGCACAACAGAGACTCAAAGACCATTGGCTGAGTGAGTGACTGAGTGAGTGAGTGAATATACAGTAGCAGAGGCATAACTTAAAAGGTATGGCAGGATACACATGAAATTCTCCAGAGAAAGGGGATGCATGCCTGTCTGGGAAAAAGAATCTGCTTTCAGGGAAGATGGAATCTCCTCATCGTCGTTGAAGCCCTGGACCCAGAAGTTAACAGGGGTGGGTACAGGACCTGCACCACAGCCGGTCTTTGGTTCACTATGGCGAATGCAACCTCTCCTAATGAGATCCTACCCATTCTCTCTCTTTCGTGAGTTTTTTCTAATTGTGCCAACTAATACTGATTTCTCCCCTTCCTGATCACCAGTTCTTAGTTTATGATACTAAATGAATGAGGCACTTTCAATTTTGAAGGCCTTATTTCTGACATACAGGTTTTGAGTTTCTCTTCTGTGTATGACCTTGTTCCTCCCGCTGGGTTAGACCTACTTCTAGGCCAGAAGGTAAGCAGCTCATGGATTCGCCTCTCCCCACAGCCTGGCTCATTCTGTTTCACCTCCCCAAGTCTCCCTCCTTCTCTCGCTGGGATTCCTACTGATCTCCTTGCTTTCAACTCTCCTCTAGAATCAGTCCTCCACACGGTTGCCCCCGAGGCCATTATAAGATGCCAATGTGATCACGGCCCTTGTCCCCACTTGAAACACTGTCATTGCTCTCTCAATGCCAGCAGGATACAATCCGACATCCTTAACACATTATGCAATATGTGGCCCCAGAAATCTCCCTCCCCTCTCTCACCTGCCTCCATCTGAAACCACGTAAGCACTATTTCACTATTTCCCATAACTCTGCAAGAACTAGTAAGTCCTGCCCTGCAAAGCCTCCCCTATTCCTCCCCTCCTGCTTAGAGTGCCTGCTCCCCCCACTAGTACCTTCTCTCTGTTAGAGCACTGACCAAGTATTTCACGACCCCTTGTTCTATGTCAGCTTCCCACACTCTAGTCCGTTTCTGCCCCAACCTGAGACAGGCTGCCCTTGGTCGCTACCAAACGTGTGGTGACAGAGCAGTGAGTTCTCTGCTAGAACCTACTTCCTAGCACTTTGCGGAAATAGATCCTAAGTATTTAACAACAAAAAATTGAAATTGCAACTTCTTTACATTCTGTAGGAGGCATCGTTTGGTTTTCCTGCCCCACATCTGCCCCGCTATCCTGGCCCTGGTCCTGAAATGATGGTTTTCTCTGAGGAAACACCTCTCCCTGGGTCTCAGCCGCCTCTTCTTCCTGCCAGCTCCTGAAAGCTGACTGTTACATTTTCAGCCACTTGACATTATGCAGGTAGTTGCATCACGCACACTGGGAGTATTGACTTGAAAATGTCCTCACAGCCAGGCGTCAATACCAGCTCACCCGTAATCTCAGCCCCAGTGACTTGACGGGACTTGACCCGGCCCAGGGTGGACCCTTGGCTAAAGCCCGGTCACTCCACGTAGGCCCCGCCTCCCAGGGCCGCAATGATTGGTTGGTGGATGTGCCCATCGCTGCCGCCCGGCCAGTGAGAACGCCCGCCAGGCCTTCTGCTAACACCGGGGCCCGGAGGCGCCCCTGGCACCCAGATGCTCTAAAGATCACAGACGCCCGGGGCACCGGGCTGCGGGGTGAGAATCGCCTGGGAGATGCTGACACAGAGGGGAGAGGGCGGGAGAGGGGGCTGCGAGCGGCCCTGACTCCGCCGTTTGCGCCCCGGGACCAGCACTGACCCAGGCTGGTTCTCATTCCTGGACACCCCTTTTCTGCCGGCCCCAAAGCCCCTTCGCTGCTGGGGCGGGGGTCCCTTGCAGTTGAGCGCACCTCCCCGCCTCAGAGCCTGTTCCGGCTCAGCCGGGGGGAAGGCACCTCCTCAGGGGGCTGCTACCTACCGCACGACCCTGCCCAGGCCGGAGCAGCGCCCCCGCCACCCCGCCCACCGCGGCCCAGCCTCGCCCTCCCGGCGGCGCAGCTTCCTGGCGGTCAGGGCCCGCAACTGGGAGCGCTGGAAAGGAAAGGGCCGCACCCCCCACCAAGGCCCTAACTATCCAGTGGCCGCTATGCCCGCCGCCGCTTCCTTGATTTTATAAGAAACCCCAATAAATCCCTTATTTCGGCTTAAGCTACTCACATCTGCTTTCTATTAACTGCAGTAAAAGGACCGTAACTCAGCCTTTCCCAAAGGGCAGCAGGCAATTTTAGGTAGTATAGCGATGTTTTACCTTAATAATTATGTATTTATCTTAACGTATGTTCAGAAAACTGGAACACATTAAAGGGAGTCCATGGATACCACTCCTTAGGATGAAGCTAAAACAAGCATTTTTTTAATCTGTCAATTTCAAGAAAAAAAATTCATAAATATACCAACCAGGGTTCTTGGCTGCAAGCAGCAAGTCTGGTTAATTTAGCAGAAATGCAATTCATTGGGAGGAAGTAAAGAAGTCCCCAAAATGGAGGGAACATCTAGAAAAGAAAGCTAAAAACAGGAGTAGGAACAGCAGAAAATCACGTCAGAGAAACCACATCAAGGTCACTCCAAAGGGACCACGGCCACTGATGCTACTGGACTTGGCTGTCATTGAGCTCACGGTACCGTCCCAAAGCCTTTGCCACCAACGCTTTCCGAATGAAGTCTCTCAACTGCCCACCACCCATGCACCACAGCGGGAAGGGACACGGTGTCCTTCCCAGTGGGTCTCAAACTCACTGCCCAGTGGAACCCCTGGGGAAGCTTTAACCATGCTACTGCCTGGGTCCCACCCCAGCAGGGCCAATTGGACAGGTCTGGGGGTGTCCTGGGCCTCGGAGGCTTTCAAGCCACCAGGGGACCAAGTGTCTTGGGCAGCCTTGGTTGAAAACCCCTGGGCTGGACCAGCTGGTTTCTACGGTGAGCAGCCCTGTTGGTCCTTCCCTGCACGTCACCACCGAGGCCACGGTCTCCTCACACACACTAGACCTGATGCCCTCTGCAGCTCTTCCGCCACACAATTTCCTTTTCTTCATGCTACTGGGACGCCTCACAAGGTTTTCTCAACAGCTACTAAGTGTATCGGCCTGTCACTTTGTTCTCAGTGTCCATGCTAGCAATCCCTCCCATAGCTTCTGAGAACACACCAAGGGGCTGGTTTTAAACAAGTGAACAAAGGACCCTGGCTGGTGGCACAATGGATAAGGTGCCAGTCTGCGAACCCAAAGGTCGCTGGTTCAATTCCCAGCCAGGGCAGGTAACCAGGTTGCAAACCAGGTCTCCGTAGCTGGAGGCAGGTGAAAGGCAACCATACATGGATGTCTCTCTCCCTCTCTGCCTCTCCCTAAAAATAATAAAATCATTAAAAAAAAAAAAAAGATTGACTTTGTGGGGGAATGGGTGGGTGGGGAAGAGGACAGAGGGGAGCAAAAAGGGGATGAATGTAATACAACAATAAAATTAAATTAAAAAAAAAAAAAAAAACATAAGCAAACAAGAAGCCACCCAGTCCATTTTCAACCTGTTATTTCGGTAGCTTGTGTGTGACCTGTGTCCAATTCAGGTGTTTCCTCCAGCCCCAGAGATGTCTCTCCTGAGGTGACAGGCGTTTGTTCCCTCCGTGTTACTAGCAGGAGGGTGTGGTTCTCTAGAATGCAGTCCTGGGGCCCAGGTTTCCCTCCATGAGAAAGCAGCCACTGGGAGCGTGTGAAGGAATGAGACACACAGTGATTGTCAGTTCTTCACTTTGCAAGTGAATAGGCATTTGCTCATCCTGCCTGACAGCTGGTGGCTTTTAGCTGCAGAACATCTGTAACAGTAACAAGAACTTCAGCAACGTGAGTCTGTTTTGCTTGCGGAGGAGCCTGCCAGCAAAGGTGGTCTGGAGCCGGGGACGCACAGGGAGACCCAGCTCCGAGCCCCGCTGCGCCACAGCTGCGATGCCCATTTGCTGCCTGGGTCCAGCGCCGTGTGCTGCCGTGTGCTGGGCCTTCCAGCCTGGTCTGGCCTGTCCAGGCTCCACGTCCGGTGACGCAGCTGCCGATCTTCTCTGCTCCCTCTACGCCAGGATTTCTCTAACTTGACTGACATCTGGGGGGGAGGTAATGCTTCGTGGCGGGGGCTGCCCTGGGCACTGGGGGCTGTGTAGCAGCACCCTGGTCTCACGCACTAGACACCCATAGCGCACCGCCCCTGCCCAACTTCCACAGCCAAGTGTCCCAGCCATTGCCAAACATGCCCAAGGACTGTAGGAAGCAGAATCCCTGTTGAAAGCCACTGTTCTCGTTCTTACCATGTATTAGAGTCACCCAGGGAGCTAACATGCCTTTCCCCGACACCAGTGGCACCCGCCTGTCTGAGCATGGAACGCAGGCCCCAGCTTTGCAGCTTCTCAGAGTCCTCAAATATTTTTATAATCAGACTCTCCACGTCGCAACACATGAGCCACAACTACTAGGAACAGCATTAGCTACCATGCTGAGTACTGTCTTGTGGACTTTGCCATTTAATGAGGTTATGAGAGATGGAGGGAAATTAACTTTTTCATATGGAAGAATACCTAGAAAGGGTATTTAAAGGAAATAAGGGAAAGGGTGCACCGATCTGCAGCAGGAGAGCGTGGTAAGTTAAGGGACAGATTGGAACTTCAGTGAACATGCCCCAAGCCTTCCAAGAGAGCAGGGGAGGCCTGGGACACTGATTTTTTTTTTAAAGCTTCTGGTCTATTTTTAAATGCAATGGGTTATAAAAGATAATAGTATATGTTTAGCATTTGCCTTTTTAAAAATAACAACTTTACTGGGATCCACACGCCATAAAATTCACTATTTCAAAGTATAAATGATTTTTAGGGTATTTACAGAGTCCGGCAATCATCACTACCATCGAATTTAGAATATCTTCATCACAACCCCCTGCCAAGAAAAACCCCCTACCCTTTAGTAGTCACCACCACCTTATTCCCTGCTATCCCCTACCCTAGCAACCAATAATCTATATACATTAGCTCCTGTGGGGCATCTCATATCAACAGAATCATACAATATATGGCATTTTGTGTCTAGCTACCTAGAGTCTAAAAACAAACAAAGCAAAATGAAAAGGAAAACAAAGCCTTCCTTTCAAGAAGCAATGAAATATAGTGTTTAATAGACTTGGCATCGGACTAAACTCCAATCATGTTAGTTCCTCTATTCTCTTACTTAGGATCTTAAACACACACATTGGTTGACAACCCAGAAGCATCCCAACACCCTTCTCACCACCCAACTCTCACACCTGAGAGACTGGAAAGGCTACATGGGTGTTGCCCTGAGCCCTCCATTTTGGCCAAAAAGAGAAAATGGGAAGTCTCCGATTGCTCCTAGAAGAGATACTTCCTTCTGTAATCAGACATAGACTTACTTGAAGAAAAAACATAATACCACTTGTTTTCTACCTTTCCTTCCTTTGAGGAATGTGTGAGGGCAGGATGCATGGCTGCCATGTTGTGACCATGAGGGAAAGGCCAAGAGCATCCCAGAAGTGCCAACCCAAGTTCTGCTACCACTGAGCTCCTAAACCAGCACCAGCAACTAGCTTCTCACAGACTGGGGCTTGTATGCATGAAAAATAAGCCTTCATGTGTCCAAGCTCCAATAACTAGGGTTTTGTTATTTGAAACATCAAGTATCCTTAACTGAGACAGTCATTTTATTTCTATGGACTAATCCACACATTGGTGGGTATAGTTCCTTCCACTCTGAGCCAACAGTTTCCTACCATTTCTTGACTATAAGGACCAACCTTCTTTTGGGACTATCTCTTCTCTTCAGGGGCAAGCTCACATCTTATCCTCCTTTAGCCAAGATGTGAGTCTGTTGATCAACCTATTCTCATCAGAAGCCCTCCTTGAGACCTGATTATTGAAATGGAAAGCTAATGGAGTTCATTCCTTCCACTGGGAGAGGGACAATGAATTAAACTTCCCACCACGGGGCTGTTCCCACATTCACCCATGCATGCATTCATTCCCTCATTCCAAAAAAAATGTTTAGTGAGCTCCTAGTATGTGTCAGTGTGAGGACACAGAATTGAAAAAAAACAGACAAGTTTTTCAATTAGCAGCAGGTGATGATGAGGCTATGAAGAAAAATACAGAGAAAGGCATAGATTGTGACAGGAATGAGGAAAAAGTGACTTCCATTTTGCAAGATGATTGGAGAAGGCCTCACTAAGGAAACTACATTGGAGCAGAGAATATCTGGCAAGAGTAGAAAGCAAAAGCAAGAAAGCGGCAGGTGGCAGAGCAAGTGCAAAGGTCCTGGGGCAGTAGAATGTTTGGGTGTCTGAGGACGGTGAGGAGGAAATCAGTGTGGCTAAAATAGAAGACTGGAGAAATGGTGGGTGGTAAATCGAGTCAGATCCAGCCATTTACTAAGACAGAAGACATTCTTGGGGGAGTGACCTGATCCAGCTTAGGTTTTATCACAATCCCTCTGGCTGCTGGGTAAAGTATAAGCTGTCCACCCAGGGAGAAGGCAATGGCAATATTCTAGGTGAGAAATGATACATCTAAAACCCAGGCACTAACTTTGGGACTTATGAGAAGAATCCAATTCCAGCTATATTAACGAGGTGGAGCTAACAAGATTTACGGGAGAACTGGGTGTGGAGTGTGTGAGAGGGGAAGAGGCGAGGATAATTCCAACATGTTGGCCTGAGGGACTCGGCAAATGGAGGTACCCTTTGCCAAAGTGGAAAACCACAAGAAGAGCCAGGTTTTCTGCAGTCAGGGTGACAACAGCCCTTAAGCTAACGATCATTACCGTGGGTCCTGCCTTGTAGCATTCTGGGTCTGCCTCTTAGAAAGTCTGGTCCCTCCACCTTCCCACTGACTCAGAGCTCCCCACACCTTTCCAGTGCATTTCTTTTGGCTTAAATTAACCAGAATTAGTGTCTAGTGTCCTCAACCGAAGCCCCTCAATGGATAAAATGGGCAAACTCGGCTTATATGTGTCAGGACACGACACTAACCTTCTTACCGCTGGAAAATGTCCTGAGCCCCATCCAACAAACGCGCAGACGCACTTTGGGATGCCACCCATTTCTCTGCTGGATGCTGACTTTTCTCCTGGCATCTCTCTGGAGGGAGACAGCTTCTGCCAGTACAAGGTGGGGAAGTGTCAAATACTATTAAACCTTGATTGCTAATTCAAGTGCTGTTGTGCTAGATATGCCTGTCATGTAAAAGTGCACAGTGTAGCTTAATGAAATTGATAGAACTCCCTTTGAAGATATTTTTGTTGGAGCAGCGCTCATTGGGCTCTTCTGCCTCTTCGATATTTTGTCAGCAGCACATTTTGGTGAACTAGTGCGGGGCCTCGCCAAGCATGTTTGGCAGAGAACATTGTGGGGGAAGAAAGGGTGTTTAGATTTTTCCTTTCACTTCTTGTAATTAGGAAGACCTCTACTAACTGCCTAATGAGAAACAAAATCAAAGCTGTTTAGCTTCAGAGTTGTACGCCCTGAAATAAATAACCCACAGAGGTTGATAAAGCCAACTCAAAAATAGCTCATCATGAATACCAAGCCCCAAAATTAACCTGTTCCAAGAAATGTCGTCTTCTCGCCCCCATCCAACAAGTGTTTTCAGCCTGGGACCCAAAGGAGTTGCTGCCTCATGTTCACTAACCAGAGGGCATAGCCAGGTGGAACGGAAGTAAGTGATTTCCTAGCGGTGACACTCACCAGGCTGGGAGGGATTCTGACCTGAATTCAAAAGTGGGTGGTCATGGGAAAATTTTATTAATCCTGGAACTGAAGTCCCACATCTGCAAAATGGGGACACTATAGTACGAGAAACAGTCCTCTTTTGAACGTGCCAGGAAATCCATTCAAATGGGCTTCAGAAAGAAAAAGGAGATTATCTGGTCCCACCTTTGAAAATTCTGCAGACAGTGCTGGTTTCTGCCGCCGCCTGACTGGGGAGCTCAGAAATCTCTCCAGGTCCTGCCACCTCTGTTCCCTGGCCCTGCTCCCTCCCACACTCGCTAGCTTCACCCTCAGGCTGACCAGCTCCATATGGTGACAGGATGCTGGCCAGCTGCTCCTGGCTTAGAAATTCCTCTAATGAAAAATAGAATGCCCCTCCGCGGCCATTTGAACCATGGCCCAAACAGTGTCATGTGCCATCCCTGAACCCATCCCTACATCAGTGATGCTTGGTTATTCACACGCCTGTGATGGATACATGATGGTGCCAATACTACTCCAATCACATGGCTACACAATTATATGCTGTTACCAGGACAAGGAAGAATTTGCACTAGGCAGAAAATACCTGGTGCTGTTGAGAGAATTCAGTAAGATCATATTGTTCCAACACCTACATCAGTTAAGAATCTTTTGGTTTTAGACCTGGCTGGGGTGGCTCAGTGGATTGAGGGTCAGCCAGCAAGCCAAAGTGTCACAGGTTCAGTTCCTGGCCAGGGTACGTACAACATGGATGTCTCTCTCGAACACTGATGTTTTTCTCCCTTCCTTCCCCTCTCTCTGAAAATAAGTAAATAAAACCTTTTATTAAAAGAATCTTTTGGCCCTGGCTGGTAGCACAGTGGATAAGGTGCCGGCCTGCAAACCCAAAAGTTGCTGGTTCGATTCCCCTGTCAGGGCACATAATCAGGTTGCAAGCCAGGTCTCTAGCCAGATCCATGGCTGGAGGCAGGTGAAAGGCAACCATACACTGAAGAAAAAAAAAAGAATCTTTTGGTTTTGGGGTGATAAAAATATTTTGGAACTACACAGAGGTAGTCGTTGCACAACACTGTGAATGTACTAAATGTCACTGAATTGAATTCACTTTAAAATGGTTAATTTTATATTATGTGAATTTCACTTCAATAAAAAAAGGATGCTCTGACTGCAAGAAACAGAACACCCTATGCCAGTAGCTTAAAAAGTAGATAGGAGCCTCATCACTGGTATCTCTGACTCCAGGGTCAGCCTTCCTCTTTCCCCTGTTCAATAAACCCTTCCCTTCCCCATCAAAAAATAAAAATAAAAAGTAGATAGTTGTCTTCTACAAGAAGTCCAGCAGTTGACAGGATGGCAAGACAGGTCCAGTCAACAAAGTCATCCCGGACTCAGACCTTCCTTCTTTCTGCTCATCACCCTCCACATGAAACACTGATCCTCATGGTCACAACATAGCTGCCTATCTCCAGGCCTCACATCTGTATCCCAGATGGAAATAATGAGACAGGCAAGAGACAACAACAGCAGGAAGAAAGAATGAGCTGTACATGTATCGGGAAAACAGAAGTTTTAGAAAAAGATCAGCTTTAGCCTTACTGAACAGAACTGTGTCAAATGGACCCTGGTCACAAGGGAGATGAGGGAAGGGCATGCATTGGCACACTGCTTCTCCGAACAATGTTAGGGTCTGCTGGCAAGAAAAGACAACAGATTCTAGATAAGACAACTAGCTTGGAACGGGTGGGACTTCAATAGATGACAGTGGGGACGGAGGGGGCAGGTTTTGACACCAATTCTGAAATCAGAAGATACAAGTTCTCCTTTTCATTTTCAATTAAAGCTCACTGCTGTTTCAGGTGTGAGTTTCAATTGGTTTGTTTGGAGCCTTTAATGCAAAACACAAGCTAACTGGACACGGAAAACAAAAAGTTAGAGACCGGTCTTCCTTTTACATAAATTGTTTGCTTTTTTCCTTTCCTTCTCTTCTTAGTTTTTGTTTTCATGTAGCTGAACTGAATCTGAAACAGCCCCCTACCCTAGCAAAATCTGGGTCACCGGTTTGCTAGATTCCAGATTTACTGCCTTTACATACCCCCCAAAGAATAATCATTCATAAACAGCTTTATTTTTCGATCCTGATACCTATCTGTAACTCATGTCTTTGTGCAGTAAATGAACGTACTGAGAATGACTTCTCGCTCAAGGTACAATGAAAACATGAGAAATGGGTTTTAATAAAGAGGGTTTGAAAAAGGATCTGAGGGGGAGCTGAGGAGGGACCTGGTTTCTGTCCAAACACCGAAAGGACATCAGAGAACACACAAGTTCCGGTAATTGCTCTCGTCATGGGGCCTGTATCTGTTGATTGTCAATGTTTAGCTAACTATGAAATATACTTGCTGCATGACTCAGTGTCATTTACATAAAGTATAAATTACACACAGTCTGAACAGAAACTTCATTTTCTAATAGAAATATATTTCAGTTGTTTCCTCATGGAAAATAATTACTGTTTGCTTTTCAAAGTCAAATAACACAGAAGAACTGAAAATCCACCTCAGAGTCCCAACCCACAGGGAAAGCTACTTACCGCATGTCCATCTCAAGCTTCCTTTTGTACCTATTTACACAACATACACTCATTTTTTCCAACAAAAACGAATTCACGTGGTAACAACGGTAGGGACTGGGAATGCATATTTTCTGCCCCTCGTTTTCCCCACAAGGGAGACCTAATCACAGAGGAGTGAGTTAGATGATGGGCAAGGAAGGGCCACGGGTAATGGTAATAACCTCTTAATTGGGCAGGCTAACATATTCAAGAGCTAGTTTCCCCACCCCAGACCCATGCAACCTTGAAGGCAGCAGTCTTTGACAAGTGTCCCTTTTCCCTGGGCAGGCTATACACTCAGAAGTTGCCCTCCTACACCACATCCTCAATAAAAGAAAAAAAAAAACTTTCATCTGTAATAAAGCTGACAGTTTTATCTCCATCTGCTAGCTTTCCTATGAACCTATCCACTATTTCCTTAGGTAAACTGGAAGTGAAAGTGCTCGATCAAGGCACATGGACATAGAAAGTTGTGGTACTTCTTGCCGGGTTTCCCTTTAGAAAGTTTATACCCACGCAAACGCATATGTCTAGCTCCCTACATCATTATCAGCACTGGGCATTTCCTTCTCATCTTTTCCATCTATCTAAAAATAAAAATAGTGTCTGATTTGCGATTTTGTTATCACTGAGGATGCATCGTTCTTCATAGGCTTACTATATTGTTCTACGAATTACCTAAGAATGTAAATTTTATTATTATGGCCAATGTCCTCATAGATATTTGCTCACAAATACCTCCCCCAGCCCCTTCTCTCACCACTCCTCCAAAGCACTTATCCTAAAGTCGGATTCGGGGCTGTACCAAAAGCCACCTCTGGTGCTTCTGAGTGGGGAAAGGATTTCACGGAAGATCTCGCAGAGAATCCTCGTGAGGGGCAGCGCCAAGCAGCTGGGCCAGGAAAAGAGCTCCCGAGGACGTACACCTGCACACCGGACGCCCCTCCCCACGCCCCTGCACCGCCCCCCCCCCGAAGCCGGGATGGGGCGCCCCTTCACTCATCGGGGCGCAGGCCTGGTGTCCGCGTCCCTCACCCGCAGGACCTGCGACGGGGGCGTCTGACCGCGGCGCACCAGCCACCACCCCGACGGGAAGACGGTAACTTAAACGTGGTCCACCTCCCACGCCCAGGGAGGCTGTGCAAAGACATGGCACGTGCCCACCGCAATCCTTGAGCACCTGATTGGCTTGGCCCACTCGTTCCCCAGCACTTCGGAGCCCAGCACCCCCCCCCCACGTGCCCACCACGCACCTTCGCACCCCCGCATCCCCCTCTGCGGCACGGCCTGTCCAAACCCCGCCGCTGCGAGCTGCACCCCATTCAACGCTCAAAATACACAGCACCCCCCCGCCCTTCCTCCATGGACTTGCTTTTCGCTGCGTCAGTCACCCTCGGTCACTGCAGTCCGATCATATTGCGTGGAATATTCCAGAAACAAACGACGCCTACGTGTCAATGGCTCACCATGCGGAAGAGCCGGATGCAATCTTGCCAACGGCGCTCCATCCAGCCGGGGTCCACACCACCCCTCATGTCTGGGCCTCCACGCTGCAGACGCACCCCACGTTGCAGACACTCCCCACGCTGCAGACGCACCCCACGTTGCCGACGCACCCCACGTTGCAGGCGCGCCCACGCAGCAGACGCACCCCACGCGGCAGACGCACTCCACGTTGCAGGCGCGCCCACGCGGCAGACGCACCCCACGTTGCAGACGCGCCCATGCGGCAGACGCACTGCATGTTGCAGACGCACCCCACGCTGCAGACACACCCCACGCTGCAGACGCACCCCACGCTGAAGACATTCCTCAGGTTGTTGACGCTCCCCACGCTGCACACGCTCCCGCCCATTAGCTACGTAGAAACCATCTTGGCTATTGATGATCGGACTGACCAGGGTGGCATCCGGGTATCGAGGTGCTTGTGTCCGGGGAACCCTTATTTCGCCTAGTAACCCCCCCAAGCGCGGGACCAGCTCTGCTGGCAACAGGGAGAAGCCGAAGGGAAGCTGGGAAGCGCTTCTTGTACGTAAAAAAGTGAACTGGACCCCATAAGGCGTTTTATCATCTCGCGTGGCTACAACAAGGGTGAGTACGGCGCGAGTTATTTTGAATGAACCTGTTCCCCTAACTTTCATTGCAGTATATTGGTATAATTGTTCTGCTGTATTATGAGTGGTTGATCACCTCTGGCTGCACCGAATTTGTAAGTTAAACTTCAGCGTAGGTATGTATGCAGAGGAAAAGCACAGTATACATACAGTTTGGTACTATCCACGGTTTCAAGCATCCGCTGGGGGTGGGGGGATCTTGGAACGTATCTCCCGCGGATAAGAGAGATGGCTGTTTTTCACAGTCTGAAGTTTCAAACTGTTTCTGATAAGAGAAAAATAGTTGTCTCCGCTTCTGGCTTGCTACGTTTGAGGGATGTTTGCCCATTCTTCTAGGAAGGATAACTCCCCTGGGTGGAAGACAGCTGTTCCCTCAAGCAGACATGGGTCTTCTTGCTGCTTACAATATATATATATATATATATTTAATTTGCTGAAGGAATGAGTAGCAGATTCATCCTTCACCTGGAATACTTCCAACCATCATTGCCACCATTCCTTCCCCGGGAATGAAGGACCCCTGTGGAGAAAAATGGCCTACCGGTGTTGATTGACGTCTAGACAGTAGTCATGTTTTGACAGGTGCATTTAATTTGTTGGACTTCTCTTTGCTGCGCTGATGGGGCCTTGCGGAAGCGGTGATCAGCCAGGTGCCCAGGTGCATATCCCACAGAGCTTGAGAAAGAAGGGTGCACTTCCAAGTGTTAGCAGCTGGAGCCCCTTACCGGCATCCAGCCCTTCCCAGGTGGCTCTCCCAGGGGTGGGGAGGGCTTCTCCATCCACTCTTGTTTTTGAGCCCCTCACACGATGGACCCCCACAGCAAGAGCCAGTGGAACCTCTGTTACATAACATGCATTAGAAAAAATACCCCAATAGGAACCTAATGAACAAAACAAATGAACCAGAGTCGTGGAAACAAGGAACAGACTGACAATAACTAGAGAGGAGAGAGAGGGGTCTAGTCAAGGATCTAGTATGAATGGCCCATGGACATTCACAACATGATGGGGATTGACTGTGGGAGTGCAGGGTACAGGGCAGTGGAGAGCAACAGGGGAAAAATTGGGGCAAATGGAATAGAACTATTTTTAAAATTTTTTAAAGAAAGAAAAAAATACCTCCCCTCCCTTTCTTTCTTTCTTGCTCTTTCTTTTCTTTCTCCTACCCATCTCTCCCCACCTCATAACACAGAAGACTTCTGGCCTACACCACTGTGTCTTGTTCATGGGGCCGAGAATTGGGGTGAGTTGTGTAATCATCCCACTCTGCTGTTGCTGCACTCTTTGTGGAAACAGGTTCGTTTAACTTTTTTTTTTTTTTCCTCAAACCATGACTGGCACCCAACAAATGCTCACAGAACAGAATTCTCCTTTTTTCTTTAACCAAGGAAAGTTTACCTTTTCAGAATAATGGTCTCCAATGCTGCATTTCTCTAAAACTGAATCTGCCTAGGCTGAGCCATGTGCTTAAGGAAGCAGAGGCCTCAGTTTTTCACTGAATCCACTTTTGGAGGTTCAGAGGCTGCCCCCTGTTCTCCCACACCTCAGGTGCTCCTCTCAGGTACTTCAGGGACGGCTTCCCAGGTCACGGTTGTACTAGGTGACTCCTAGGGTGGGCAGTGGAAGAATGTGTGTCTGAGGGCAGAAGCACTGACGATTATAAATGTCGAACTCCCTCTGGGACCTGGATCTGTAGGGACACTCTACAGACCCACCAGCATGGGCAGCAAAGGTGTGTGAGCTTTTCATATGGTGTGGTTTAAGGAACCCAGATCTAAAGGGAAAGGGAAAGAACCTAGAAAAACCAGAATCAAAGAAAAGTAGGCTGTGATTATTGGGCATCTAAGACAATACAAGCTAAACAGACTGAAATCCTGAAAAACAAATTAAACGAACATCCCGGAAATTGCTTTCAATAAAAATCACTTTGGAAACACCTGCAAATCGCCCACCTAGACCACACTGCTTCCCTTTGTCTTTTCACAAAGGATCTTCGCAGACTGTGTTAATATTTACAATAAATTTTCTCTGTGAAGAAACATATATTTTAAAAATAGTGAAAAGACCTGTGGGATTACAATAATTTAAACTTATGTCTTTGGCTTTTTCCCTCATGCTGTAACACCATGGGGATTTTATACATATTGAAAGATTCGGGATCATATTATACTTCTTAGGGTGGAATTTCACACATATAAGCTGAAAATAAAGCAATGTCTGGGAGAAAATTTCATAACATGCTCAACAAGCATTGTTATCAGAATTCATAGCCCTATAGTCATTGTTTTATTATTTTTACAAAAGGAAGAAAATGTTAAATATGCAACTAAAGATCGCCCTCTAGTGGGGTGTAGTGTTTATACCAATACAAAGCTCTCAGAATTTGACCTATCTGCAGAAAATGTTCCATGCAGGTTTGCTATCCATAAAATGGACTATGCTGGGGATATATTGCTTCTAACCACAGCATCTCCTGTGCAGAAGTCACTGCATTGTTCCATGTGCTTTTCCGCTACTAAATTAAATGCACTGGCTTGGCCTTTCAAGTACCTTTTTCTTCCCAAAGCACATCGAGGCTTGAAACCACTTTTTCTTTCTCAAGTACCCTCCTTTGTTTAGGAAACTTTGACTATAAACATGACTCCAAATGAATGTAGGATGGGGACACAGCTGTCGCTCTTAAAAGCTTCTCTGAGCTTCAGGGCACATCTGCCCAGGCCGCTGTGTGGCTTGATGCAGCAGTAAGGACCGAAATTGCACTTCCTCTCCAGCACTTCGAGGTGCCAGGGAAGCCTGCCAGGGCATCTTTCAGAAAAGTCCCCAGGACTGGCGACCTTTACGCAACCATTCATCATCGTCTGTCCCTGTCTGATACACCAAATGACACAGCACACAAGTGAAAGGGAAAAAGATTTTAAAACCCTAGCACATTGCAAAGGTTTAACATAAGATCAAGAAGGTTGACAATAGGTGTTTCATCAAAACAAGGTTGTCAGACAATCCACCTCCGAAGTAGAAGGGCATCTAGGGTTGATTATACTCGGGACCTCACCTTCACAATTTTTATCATATTCCTATCCCATCTGCACCGTTGTTTACTTCATCTTTCTCCTTAATTCACGTGACTTTTGTTTAAATAAAGGAAGGCCACGATGGCACACTGTAAATAGAAACAAGCCATCAAATAAAAAAAGAGAAAATGAAAACGGTGTTATTGCCTTCTAGAAGCTGTAGTATGCGCTGAGGTGGAGGCCTGCTCTCTTTTGTTATTAAAAAAGGGGCTGCAAGACGAAACAGGGATTCAGGATGAAGAATCAGGCCTCACTTTCTCACTGTGACTCCGTGCTGTTTGAACCTAGCGGCTGTAGAATCAGCTCCCACCGTGCCAGGGGTCCATGTCCACAGTTTAGGAAACCTGGCTTCTCCGTGATGGGAGGGAGTAGAACTCCGGAGGGAAGGAGCCTTGCCCGGGGCAGGGTGGGGGACTGCAGCCCTTGGGGGTTGGCAGTGTAGTGCCAGCGCTTCACAGCAGCTTCCCACGGCCAGCACCCAGTCGTCTCTGCTGGGGGAGCAAATCGCCTCTGCTCCTTCACTCAAGGCAGGTCAGAAATCCTGGACAATTCACATCCCAGGAGCGCTTCTCAACTAGGGGAATTGGAGTACAAATATCGGGACTCCTCTCCCTCCGTGGTGGGCGCAAGGGTGCTCGCTGACTCCAAGGTCTTGCCCAGGATGAGGTTCTAGTTACTGTGGTAATGTCCTTGGTAGGACGTCCTTTATCGGCTGTTCTCAGACCTGGCCTCACTACCCCACTCCTCTGCGGTGTTTTCTGGGGTCACTTCCCAAATAATCCACTTCATTTGAATGTATTCCAGGGTCTGCTCAGACGGAAACCCAGATTAAGATGATTGAGTGGTGACTGAGCAGCAGAATCCGTTTTTAAACCCAGTTGTCTACCTCCATGTATAGGATGGTGTTTATTTGGCTCCTCCTTGCCATTGCTGCCGTGGCCCAAGATGGTTGGACTAACTAGGCTATCTCTAAAAACATGGTGGCTTTCAGTTATGAGGGTACCAGCAAGAGGGTGACCGATCCTCCCAGTTTGCCCAGGAATGAGGGGTTCCCTGGCAGTGGAGCCTACAGCGGTCAAGTCCTGGGCCAACCTGGACCTCTTGGTCACCCTAGCTATCTACTGCCTTTCCTACAGAGGGGGCCTCACCGTTCTGAGTTTAGAGACCCTAACCACCTGCAAACCAAAGGGTCGCTGGTTCGAATCCCAGTCAGGGCACATGCCTGGGTTATGGGCCAGGACCCCAGTTGGGGGCATGTGAGAGACAACCACACATTTCACTGTCCCTTCCTTTCTCTGGAAAACTAAATGAATAAAATTTTTTTTTTAATAAAGAAAAGAATTCCTAATAGTTAGAATCACAGACAAATGACCCCAACAGTCTCTACCAGGCAGCATATCACAGAAAACACGCTTCAGCATCCCTATTTGGAGGAGTACAGGGGCTATCAGTGCTGTTCGCTGGACAACCTGCTTGTTTATTCAGAAGATACACACGGAATACACACCCTGTGCCAGCACCAGGCCTGGCCCTTTACCCAGCAGTGAGAGAAGCACACACAACTCTTGCCCTTCGGAAGAATGTAGTTAAGAAAGCAAGACAGACATTAATTAAATAATCACACACATAAGTGTACAATTATTATCATTGAGGTTGAAAAAAAAACCATTTAGCGTGCCATGTTGGGATGTGCAGAGGGAAATAAATCTTTGTTTTCTATAACCGATCTTAGTCCCTTCCCATTTATATAACAGTCCCTCTTCCGTGTGCGTACTGTCAATATTTTGCATTAGTTTCCGTGTACAGTCGGGTGCTGAGCGTGGAGGGAAAGGTAAATGTTAACCGCAACATAAAAGCGCACAAATGTAAAGTAGTGGTATATTACCATTTCTCTTCTTTGCAGGAGGCCCTGCTGTATACTTTCTGAGACGGAGCGGGTGGGGGGCTGGGGCACAGCATTTGCTTCCCCAAAGGACTTCCTTCACCTTTGATTTCCAGCATTATAGTAAAACAACAACAACAAATACAAGGTGGAGCCAAAGTAGGTTTACAGTTGTGAGTACGTGATCTTGTATTATTTATTGTATTGTTTTCCATAGGAACCACTGTAAACCTACTTTGGGGCCACCCTGTATATTCCTAATTACAACCCCAGGTTTTAGGTTTCAACTTACACTGACTCTAAAGTCTTCTCCCAAAAGTATCAACCATATACAGCACACACACATACACACACTAAAGTAATTAAGTGTACAGTGAGCATGAGGAAATCCATGGGCTTCCTGACTCATGTATGAAATGACTGATAACATAAATATAATCAGACAGCCATGCCCTTTTAAGGCAGAACAGTAGTTCACATGGCCAGGGTAAATGTGAGGCACGGCATTCAGTTGGGAAAGAATGTTCTTGTTTAGGTTCAGAATAGAATAAATCATGGCCTGAAGGACCATGGACATAACTCAGCAGCATCATTTACAAAACGTTACTCTTGAAACTGAGGCTATTATGCAAAAAAAAAAAAAAGTTTCCTCAAGAGGAAATACTTCAAATGTTAATATAAGAATGTGTTAAAAGTTTTTAAAATGTAAGAGTACAAGAGTTGTATACATAATTCTTTCTTGTTTTTTAAGTGCCATTCCAGAAAAAAAGGTCTTCTCTTGGGCACAAACATAATGGTTAAGATATATTAGAAGATTGTTTGTATACATAGGTTAGTTTTTCTACCATAAAAGAAAAAAAAAAAGTGTAGGACAAATTGACATTTTTTCATGCTTCGTCTGAATTATATGTAGAAATATCCCCAAAGAGGACAGAGGGTGGGGATAGAAAATAAAAAAGAAGAAAAAGAACCCAAATTTGTACAGCTAAAAAGAACATCTTTACAACTCAAGAATTCATATGTGGTTTTGTTGTAACTGTTAAAACCAAGCTATAGTAAAGTCACCTCAGAAATTTTTTTAATGTTTGATTGACAATATTTGAATAATCCATTTAAACAACAGTTGAATTGCAAAATGATTCAGCATGACATGAGGCAACCCTGTAAGATGGACTTACCATGTTAAATTATACGGTATGTTACTATCAACGTAAGTGTATCCAATGCGTCTAATTTTCGCCTACACAGCTAGAAAATAATAGGTAACAAAAGCTTTTAAGAAATGCCCATTTGTATACCAGTTCCATTTTCTTCTCTCATTGTTTATTGATATTGTATCTCATGTTGTTTTGATGACACAAATTACACAGAAACTCACTATTTTCTCCCAACCGTACCCTTCATTCAAACTCCAAAGTAAAGAAAAATGTCCTCTAAATAAATTTGAAAAACCTCCTTCTCCTTTTCTGTTCATTTGAAAGAAGCACTAAGCACCTAACCCGAGAAAAATACGTCCTATCCATCCACTATTATTTGCAAATGTTATGTTCTTGGAAAAAGCCCTACAGTGGTACTGTTTTTAAATCTAGATCAATAAACATCACCCAGTGTAAAAAACCACAGTGTTTTATCTGTAAGGCTTAGACTTGGGGAGCCGGCACAAGATTTGTAGAGTAAAATCTCCACAAAGAATATTACTCTGGATAAGCATTGGTGTGTATGAGCTAATAAATTTGTGTCAGCCTGGCCCTAAGGATTACTCTTCTGTCTGAATTTTGGTTTTGTTTTCCTCTCTGTCCCTCCCTGGCGGAGCTGAACCTGGAAATAACATCAGTCTTGAGCTCGTTAGTTTGATAAACTGGCCTAAGTGTGCGGCAGCACCGGGCATCTCCTGCACAGAAGCATTTATGGGTCTCCTGGAAATTCTAAAAAACACCAGGAAGTGTTTAGGTACTGAATCACAGCCAAGTATTCTGAATCTTTAATTTTTTTTTTTGCTCTATGGGGATGTCAGCATTAAAATATAAAACATGCTTTTCCCACTTGGTTTCTGATCCTTGTAAAGCATTCAGGAGCTTCCGGGCTAGTCACCTCCTTCCCAGCCTAGAAAACAGGCGAAAATGCCAGCGCCCCGGAACAGCAGCTCCTCTGCAGGTCCTTGTTTCCATTTTTGACCCAACAATGTAATAAAAATGACTAAATACTAAACCTGAGCACCGCGCTTCTAAATCCATTGTACTTTTTTTTTTTTTTTTAATCATATTTATCCATGCAGTGTTCTCATCTCTGGTGGTTTAGATAATGCATGTTAAAATAAATTTCAGAAGATAACTACTTTGTTTCAGAGATGATGTATCCATCATCCAAATAAGCAGGCAATTATGGGCATAGCAAACCTTTGGAATAAATGATTTGTTTTAAAGGTGGTTTAGGTTACAGTTAAAAATTAAAGTTCCCAGCAGATGCAGGAAAAACAGGACTCAGTTAATGGGATATTTTTTTAACTCATTTGAGCGCACGTTTACGAATTTCTAAGTTGTCTCTTTTAAGATAACCTAAAATTGAAATTTGGGCTGGAGTTTTTTTCATTTTTAATTAAGCTCATTTATTATTTATGCTAGAAGACTTGAGGCATAAATGGGGGTGGAGGGGAGATTACCACCGCATTGTCTCAAACCTGAAGCTTATCCTTATTTACTGACGGCATCCGTGTTTTTAAACAAATCACCCCAACAACTGATCATTAAGCTACTTATTCAGGTACAAATAAACACAAATACAGGTATGAAGATGTTTCATGCACCAAATTATAACA
Organism: Noctilio leporinus; assembly: GCA_004026585.1. Classification (NCBI taxonomy): domain Eukaryota; kingdom Metazoa; phylum Chordata; class Mammalia; order Chiroptera; family Noctilionidae; genus Noctilio; species Noctilio leporinus. Next base: position 28,479 of record PVIW01007429.1, read on the forward strand.
TTAAGAAATTGGAGACAATTGTCCATCAGTCGGGGATGGCTAATAAGTTTTGGTTAGTCATGTAATCGGGAGAGAATGCTGTACAGCCCTTTTGAAAAATCGAACTGATCTGCATATGCAATGTAAATGTTTACCCGTGACACGGTGTGGAATGCCAAAAGCATTCTGTATTCACCAAGAATAATTTATAAATGAATACATAGTCAAAGATATGTTGGAGCATCGCTTACATTTTAATAACTCACTGTGCTGTTTACGAATGATCATTTAAGGGGTCCAGATGATACCAAGTAACCTGTTTGTGGTTATTGTGGTGAGCAGGGTGGAAGAGAAAGGATATTCACCCTTCACCTGTGTCTGTTCCTCTTTTTCAACAGAAGACCCCATGTTACTTCCAGCCGTGCTCACTTTGTCTCTGCATTGGCTCAGTAAGAATTAAAAATACGAAGGAAATGTGACTATCAGGAACTAGGAGAGGAAGACGACAATATCTAAGTGAAACAAAGGTAAAATGCTAATGCTATCTACCTTGACAAAAAGGAGGTTTAAAATATTTCAGCAGATACTGGAAACAGATGCTTCAACCTCTGCAGGCGGCACCTCTGCGTTACGTGTCATAAACTTACAGACATTTGCAGTTTTTTCCGTCTTGTCTGTTTTGTTGGTTTTAGTGTTGCCATACAAAGGATTGGTTCCCAAGATGCCTCCCACCACTCCCCGCCCTGTACAGAAGGGAGCTACCTTCTGGGTAGAACCTCAGTGCCAGGCTCTTCAGTTGCTCGTGGGGGCACTGAGCAAATCACCTGCAAGGTGGATGGTTCTCTGAGGAGGACAGATCCAACCCCAGATCCAGGTGCTGCCGACTCTGACAGTCATGGATGTCACTAATGCAAACACATCCTCATTCTCTAAATCTGCCGAGGGAACACTACTCATTTAAAATGGATTGATGTTGAAGTTTCGTATCCATTTTGCAAAGTAACTATGGGAATTAAATAATATATGTAACTTCTGTAATTTGTGTCTCAAGGCAAGAACCTCCTCCACAAGTGTTCTTGAAACCAGTGTGGTCACATCTAGGCCTAAGAAAAGGGTGACACCACAGCACCACCTTAAAAAGCCAAGGGTGGGAAACAGCCTGAATAGTCAGAGAGGGTTCAGTGATTCAACGGTTGTGACGTTACCTTGGTTACCTAGGATCCGCTAAGGCATTCTTCCAAGGGCGCATGGATTTTTCATAACTGATGTGGCATTGTACTGTTACTTCCTACCTTTACAGGTAATGGAAGAGACATGAGTCATTCCAATAACTTGCCCAAGATCATGGCTGGGAAGGAGTAGAGCAGAAATCAGACCAAGAAATCAAGATGTCAGAGCCTGCGTTCTCAGCCAGCCCACTGACGGAGGCTCATTCGATGGGGCACAAGGTAGACCGCCAAAGACCTATTAGTGACATAGAAAAATAGTCATAATTTTTTGTTGCATAAAAATACACAACATGGAACGTATAGTATGGTATCTTGACAGTGTACATGCACATACAAAATTTTCTAAAACATCTTATAATCAGAATTAGATATGAAAGAAGTTATCTTTAATAATTTTATGAATGTTGAGTGACATGATATTGTGAGAAAAGAATGGGAGGGACCAACTGCACGTATCATAAAACACAAGTCCAAATTTTGAAGTCCCAAATCTCATCGCAAGGGGCCCTTCCAGTTGGTGTCCCCACCTGCATCTTGTTAATGTTGTCTCACAAGCACACGTGTGATTATGTACACGCACACAGCAAAAATGGGATAAACATATATGAAAAGATTATCAGGGATTCTCTGGAGTTGGCATTTAAGAGTAACTTTTATCTTTCTCATTGTGCTTCCGAAACTTTACAATATAAACGTACAGAGTGCACGTGATAAAGTGGCAGTAACTTTGCATCTCCTTAGTTCACATTCTGCTTATTAATTTTGAAAAACTATGTTTCTAAGGTTATGAGTTAACATCATTGTTTCAGATATAAAGTATTAAATTCTGAGAGCAACCTAAGTCATGTTGAAGGAATATGATAATGTTAGAGCAACCATAATTTCTGGACTGCGTGCAGAGCAAACTGCTAAGGGAACTGTGGACTTCAATAACATCCCTTTACCTACAGTTGACAACATGAAGAAGGTGTATGATGCTGATCCTGATGTTGCCACACCAACAAGGAAAATGCATAAGGTACGCAAGGATCGCACAAGTCCTGATATTGTACACAGAATCCAGGAGATCATCAATGAAGATCCAGGAAAGTCAATGTGCTCCATAGCCAGAGAACTACAGATGTCGGATGGAACAGGTCACAGGATGATTGCTGGAGAGATCAGATGCAGATCGTATGTTCTTAGAAGAGGCCAGTTTATGACACAGCAGACAAAGGAAAGGCACTTTGAAAAAGCAAGGAAACTTTTAACAAAATTGAAAAAAAAAAACAAAGGAAAAAACCTTCTGATTTTCTTCTCCAATGAAAAGAAGTTTCAGCAGGACCAAATAGTCAACAGAAGAAATAACAGGTGGCTCTGTGAGAATCTTAATGAAGTCCCAATTGTCATGAAAACGAAATTTCCTGCTACAGTGGTAGTGTTAAGGTGTTGTCAGCAATGAACGAGATAACATGACCCCGCATTGTTTCCACAAGGCGTGAAGGTGACTGCTGATGTTTACCGTGATGTTTTGAGAGAAGTGTTGTACCATGGATGAAGCAAGATGCAAATGGACGTCATTTTATCTTCCAACAAGATGGTGCACCAGCACCGCCAGAAAGGTACAAGAATTTCTCAGTGTCATTGCATCTGAATTCTGGTCAAAGGAAATCTGGCCGCCTAGTTCACCAGATGCAAATCCTTTAGACTATTGTGTATGTAGCATTTGTGAGAGAAAAGTTATTAAACAACCTCATTCCAATAAAGAGACTGTTAAAGCTAAGATTGAAAACGTTATGATGTTCATGGGTAAAGAAAAGTTCATTAAAGCGTGCTCAAGATTCCGAAGTGGAATCAAGTCTATTATTGCAGCAAATGGAGACTTTTTTGAACAATTTTAAAAAATAATGACTATGTTTATGTATTTGCATATAAGAATAAATTTATTTCAAAATTTTTGTGGCATGTTATTTGTTTCACTAAGGTTTTGCCAATTTATCATGTGCACCCTGTAGAAATTTTAATATAAAAATATAATAAATATTTATAAATGTAACATAATAAAGCAATACAATAAAGCGTCCTTTATTACGTGCATTTGTATTTGTAAAGTTATTTTTTTATTGGGCAAATCCAAGGAATGCAATTTGACACAGACAATATGATGTTCCGTATACTCATTACCCAGATTGAATAATTACTACGGATTGTCAAGACTGTGCGGAATTTACTTCAGTTGGTCAGGAAAGAGCTTGGAAGGGGAGCCAGGATTGGGATTAGACAAGTGAGGCACTCCCCTCAAGTGAGAAGTTTAAGGGGACACCAAAAATCTCAGTAATTAAATATTTTAAGGCAGTATTTTTTTAAATAAAAATTCTGCGAGGACCAAATGTCAAAAGCTTAAGTAAGGGCAGACCCTCCGTCTACTTGCATGACTCACCTGGTCCCACAGCTGCCTCTGGAGAGAGGCAGTGGAGGGTAGGAAAGAGCCCAGTTCCCAGTGGGAGGTCCCAGCCTGGGAGACAGAGAAAGGTTTGCCTGAACCCCACAAATTGGGAGGCGCACAGCCCCTGCAAAAGGAGCCAGGCTGCTGCTGCAGGTGGGGGCCTGAGACCAGGCCACGGTCTGCCAGCGCTGCCCACAGCCCCATGTGACAGCTGTCAGTGTCCTGTGTTGACCAGGCACCCGACAATTTGTAGTACGAAATTTTGCCATATTACAGTAGAGAGGAATTGGGGAACAAAACCTCAGCCTGCCAGACCCCCCATTTGTGCCCACAGACTTAAGACTCCTTCCCACATAGAAACATACATATGAAAAATTATTTGTATGAAAGTTATACACTAAGGCCCTGGCTGGTGGCTCAGTGGAGTGGCACCAGCCTGCGAACCCAAAGGTCGCTGGTTCGATTCCCCAGCCGGGGCACATAACCAGGTTGCAAGCCAGGTCTCCAGCCAGGTTTGTAGCTGGAGGCAGGTGAAAGGCAACCATACATTGATGTTTCTCTTTCTTCCTTCCTCCCTGCCCTTCTCTGTAAAAATAATGAATTTTTTTTAAAGTTATACACTAAAAAAAAAAAAAAAAGGTAGAAGGATTTAGTTCATCTCTTTATGCCATCTGAGAGGATGGTAGAGAACATTACCAGAAAGGTTAAGTCAAATTGGGAAGGATTTTCCCAGGGCCCATATTTAAGATAATATTTACAGAATGAAATGAATCACGTGCTTTGTACTTTTTAGCCACATCAGTATCCTGGCAACCAAACAAAGTTAGAAAATAATATAATTCTTACCATAACAAAAAATAAAAAACCTATTCCACCCCCGTCCCCCCAAAATATCCCACGAAGTTTACAAGAAAAGAAAATTCTGGTAATAATTGCCTTTGACACCACCTAGGCCCTGGTTTGAAATCTTGAGACATTTCTGGAATTTCCCTAAAACTTACTGAGCACCAAGTAATAGATCCTGACAAAAAGGAAACTCCCAAATAATACATTTCAGAAGAAAAAGTAAACACCGGTTCAGAGGTTAAACCTCAGCCCTGACAATAATCTTAATACTTTCTGCATACTTCCCCAAAATTAGTAATTTTACATATTAGAAAGGAAACAAATGACTATCTTAACATAATTAATTTGACATTTATTCATTGTTACAAAATCATTAATGTCACAGAGTCACACTTTAATGTTCACATGTCAACAAGGCAGACCAAGGATGAGGATTTAAATAGCTTCAAGAACGAAGACAATTAATTTTTATGACTGTTACATAAACATCGCATTCATTGTCAAAGTAACACATTGGAAGAAATCAAATGGCTTCATAAAAAATCAGAGAAACATCATAATTACACATATCTGGGAATGATTGAATCTTAACAGAAGTCCTTTGCTGAAAATTAGCAAACAGTGGCTTTTATCAGAATGTTCCAAAATATGCACCATTAGTGGACAAAAGATGAATATGATTTTATTTTAACAGTTTTGGTTTTTATCTTAATGTGTCTTGGAAACAAATATTGCTAGCATATCAAGCCTGTTATACCATAATATTATTACTTATGATGAAATTTGGTTTCAAAAGAAGTTCTTACAAGTGAAGGTATAACTAAGTCATGGGACAAGTATTCTATCGATTGTCACAGGTGCTTTTGGTATACTCCATAGCCCTGTGATTCCCCTTCCCATGTCCCTGAACATGGATTGCCACTCTGCCACTCCTCCCCAGACACACATGTGGACTCTGTTGTCATCCCCACACTTCTGAAGCCACTTTTGCGTGGGATCAGGGGGAGCAAGAAACACCTTAACCAGTCGATGTGGGTGCGCGGGTATAAACCAGATCCATCCAGAAGGAATATAATGCCATCCACCTTTGTCATTTGAAAATTTTTCATAGCTACATTTTTACAAAAACAAAAATAAACAGGTGAAATGATTTTGCTAAACAGTGTCAAATATATGAGCAAATATATCATTTCAACATCGAATTAATGTTAACTACTGAGATCTTTTCTATCCTTTTTTATTATTGATTGATTTTAGAGAGAGACATCAATTTGTTGTTCCACTTATATATGCATCTATTGGCTGAGTCTTACATGTGCCTGACCGGGGTCAAACCCGCCACCTTGGCCTATCAGAACATTTTTTTCCTTTTCGTACTGAGCTTTCAGAATCTGGTGTGTATTTCACACAGCACATTTCATACTGGACTAACCACACTTCAGGGACCTAGTGGCCACTTGTGACTAGGGATACCATCTTGAACAGAGCATTTCTGGACAGCTGCTGTGAACGGAATGGTTGTGTCCCTCCAAAGTGCATAAGTTGAAACCCTAATCCCAGTGTGATGCTGTTGGGAGGTGAAACCTTCGGAAGGTAACTATGTGAGGTCCCAAGGTGCCATTTCCAAAGCCAGTATGTCACAAACTTATGATGCATTGGAGTCACAAGGGTGGGCAGATGAAAATACATATTCTGGGGTCCCACCCTCCCATATTGGCAGTCAATCTCCTTGGCCCAGAAATCTGCATTTTTACCATGTTGTCACTCTGAGACAGTACAAGGTGGGCAGTGCACAACCACATGGAGACAGGCCTTTTATTCTGAGCATTCAAGTGTGACCCTCTAGGGACTTCCATGTGGCCCAAGAAGGAAAACACGTAGAACCCAAGTCCACCAGCTGCCTGGAGGGAGTGACGTGTCAAGGACAGTACTTGAGGAGTGACTTAGGAAACGACACCACAGAGAGCAGGCAGCAGCGGGAAGTGATCATTGGCTGAAAGGATGAACAGGTTCATTATAACCATTGCTTCTGGCTGTACCCCCATAATTGCAACAGACAGGAGGCTCCGAAACTAGAAAGTGGTGGTGATTTGGCCTCCAGGGGACATTTGACAATATCTGAAGGTTCTTTGGGTTGTCCCAAGTGGGCAGGTGCTATCGGCACCTAGTGGGGACAGATCGCAGATTCTGCCAAACAGCCTACAATGCGCAGGAAGGCCCCTGCAACAGAGTGGCCCAGCCCCAGATGTCAGCTGGGTCATGGTCGGTGAGCCGTATTAAGTTTCCCGAGGCGGCTGTAACAAAGTTCCTCAAACTGGGTGACTTAAAACAAAAGAATGTATTCTCTCGTAGTTCTGGAAGCTAGAAGTCCAAGGTCAACGTGTCAGAAGGGCCATGTTCTCTCTGAAGGCTCTAGAAGGGAGAATCTGTCCCATGCCTTTAGTTTAGCTGCTGGTATTTCTGAGACACTCTGGCATCCCCTGGCCTGTATCTGCATCACTCTAACCTCTGCTTCTGCCTTCACAGGGCATTGTCCTTGTGTGTCTGTCTGTCTTTCTGTATCTCTCTTCCTCTTAAAAGGACATGAAACATATTGAACTAAGGGCCTACCCTGCCCCAGGAAGATCTTATCCTGACTTGAATCTGCAAACACCCTATTTTCAAGTAAAGTCACATTCACAAGTATCAGGGTTTAGACCTTCAACATAGCTTTTTGGGTGTGTCACAGAAAACGTGTCTCTCTGGCCATTTCCCAGGTAGGAAGCCATTAAGAAATAAATAAATGGCCCTGGCCAGGTAGCTCAGTTGATTAGGGCATCGTCCCCATACGCCAAGATTGGCAGGTTCACTCTCTGGTCAGGGCACATGCAAGAATCACCCAATGAATATATAAACAGCTGGAACAACAGATTATCTATTATATGTTATATATTATATATATAAAGTTTTTTTAAGAAAGAAGTGGGCCTTATGCCAGAAATGAGCTGCTATGAGACCTTATTGAAACCTTCTTGATCAATTGTGTTATTATTTTTTTTCATTTCACTCTAAACCTGTTCAGCTAAATGCACAGACCAAAACGACCCCACCCTTTTTTTAAAACTTGAGCCAAATATGCTAGGACACAGGACTAAAGAGTAATGACACCTTGAAGTGCTGAATAAGTTTTTCGGGGGAAAAATATGTCATATATCTGCCAACAAAAAAAAAATGAAGTGAATGGTGAAATCTCTGGTAAAAATCAAAACAGAAGTCAACCATCAAGGATGTGCCACCCATCAAGTCATCTTTGCAAGGCGGGAAAGGAGATTAAAGTCAGTGACAATCCGCTACCTGACTTGAGGCCGCCTGGACACCTCGTCAGCGTGGTCTCATTAGTACCAGCTTTATTTCCTGTGACTGCAGGAGGCCTTGCGAGCCTTTCATGCACCGCAGTCAGACATGAATGCTGACCCAACAGGATTTGTGCTTCTCACACTTTTACTTGAATTTCTGTTCCATTAATAGGAGTTTGGGGACTTGAATACATTTCAAAAACCATAGAAGTGGTCCCGACACAATGAAAACTTGCTTTAATTCCGGCTGCGGGCTTCATGTTGAGTTATTTATTAAGTTAGTGAGTTATTCAAGCACATCTCCTCCACGCCAGCCTTTCCCTCTCAGGTACTGGTATGAAAAGTGTCTTCGTGTCCCAGGTGGAGGGAAGCTTCCTCTCGCTGCCTGTCCTGAATTATCCCAAACTTAGTGCTCTGAGACAGCACAGAGGTGCTGCCTTACATCCCTGGAGGTCAGAAGCCCAAACTTAGGCCTCATTGGCTAAATTCAGGCTGTGAGCAGCTCTGGTTGCTGGCAGAGGTGAGAGAACCAGGTCGAAGGAGAATTCAAAGGACTGACCAGGAATATTGAACTGAGTATGCAAAGAGGTGTATTGGTTTCCTACTGCTGCTATAACAGATTGCCATGAATTTAGAGGCTTATTATCTCATAGTTCTTGAGGTCCAGCGTCTTAGAGCCAGCCCTGGCTGATGTGGCTTAGTGGATTGAGCACTGGCCTGCAAACCAAAGAGTTACCGGTTTGATTCCTAGTCAATACACATGCGTGAGTTGTGGGCCAAGTCCCCAGTTGGGGGCATGAGAGAGGCAACCACATGTCTGTCTGTCTGTCTCTCTCTCTCTCTCTCCCTCCCCCTCTTTTTCTGAAAAAAATGAAGGGAGGCCTAGAACCAAGCTGTTGGCAGGGCAGCATTCCTCTGAAGGCTCCAGGGCAGGATCCATTTCCTGGTTTTTGAGCCCCTGCAGGCTGCCCACACACCTTGGCTCCTGGCCCCTTCCTCCACCTTCAAATCCAGCAGCATAACTCCTTCACATCTCTCCGTCTCCCCAGCCTCTTCTTATCTCCTCTGACTGATCCCCCCACCGGCCCTTCACAAGGACCTTCCGATTACACTGGATGCACCCAGGCAATCCAAGAGAAGCTGCTTGTTTCAAGATCGTTCACGTAATCACATCTGCAAAGTACTTCTTGCCACGTCAGGTAGTTCCCAGGAATTAGGACGTGGACATCTTGTCAGGGGAAGGACATTACTCTGTCACAGGAGGGAAAGTGGGAAAGGGGAAACCTACCTGGTCCAGCAGTAAACAGCCTGACATCACCTTGGTTTTAGGGCCTTGCCATCCAGAGCTATAAGATAATAAGCCGCTCTGTGTTTTAAGGCACTAACTACATTTGTGTGGTGTGAGAGGATTAAAGAGAAGGTCCCTGGACAGGGAGCTTCCGGCACAGGGACTAACACTAAAAACTGAGGGGACAGGGAAAGGGTTACATACTGATTGCTAAGAGCCCCCTGACCTTTCTCCCCTACCTCCTTCCAGGACCACCAGCAGGAAGGCTGATATCCATTAGGCAGTTGAGTGGCCAAGTAGATTCTGCCCAGTGTAGAAAAGGAAACCTAATGAGACTGATACGTGGGCAATGACACGGCCTATGCAGAGGCTGTAGTTGGACAAGCCACCCACCCCCACCCCACCCCACCTCACCCCACCCCATGCTCAGAGCTGTGAATCTGCTTTTCAGTGCCTCTTTCTAGAGTAAGATTGGATAGCCAAGGAGCACAAGGCCTTTGGGGAATCCTGAAAGACAAAGGCCGAATGCCCAAAGAGGAAAGAGGCCACACAGGAAACTAGACTGAAATGGAGGCAGCAAGTCCCTCCACAAGGTATAACATGGTTAGATGAAAAGATAATGCACCCTGACATACAAATCAGACGCCAGTCTTTAAAAATCAGATAACAGGGCCCTGACCAGAGGGGCTCAGTTGGTTGGGCATTGTTCTGCAAAGCGAAGAGTGGCTGGCTTGATTCCTCATGGGGGCACATGCCTCACTGGGGCACAGGGCGGGTGCCATCAATGTCTCCCTCCCTCTGTCCCTTCCACCCCGTCTCTCTGAAAATAAAAACAACTAAATTATTTTTTAAATCAGAGAACAGGAAAGAGTTCTAGGAAATTAAAAATATATGAGCATGAATGAAAAACTAAATAGAAAGCTTGAAAGATACAGTATAAGAAATACCCCAGAAAGGAGATCAAAAAGACCAAGACATGCCCTGGCTGGTAGCACAGTGGTTAAGGCGCCGGCCTGCGTACCCAAAGGTCGCAGGTTCAATTCCCCAGCCAGGGCACGTAACCAGGTTGCAAACCAGGTCTCCAGTCAGGTCTGTGGCTGGAGGCAGGTGAAAGGCAACCATACATTGATGTTTCTCTCCCTCTCTGTCTCTCTCCCTTCCCCTCTTTCTAAAAATAATGAAATAAAAAATCGTAACAAAAAAAAAAAAAAAAAGACCAAGACATGGAACTTGGAGATAATGATAAATAAGAACGTGAAAAGACCAGTGCAGGAGCTCTTGTTCCAAGTACCAGGAGTTTGAGGAAAACAAAACAGGGAAAAGAGGGTGTGGGGGGATTCAGCACAGTGTCCCAGGGCTCATAGCAGGAGACATGAGTTACGATGTAGGAATCCTCCGAGTATCCCATGCAATAATGGGTGGCAATAGATCCAATCAGTAAATACTCCCATTAAATTTTAGGTTACTAAGGGGCAAAGAAGAGTAGCCGAAAGCTCGTAAACACACACACACACACATTTTTTCATCCAAAAGTACAACTGTCCAAATAGCGTTGGACTTACATCGTCAGTAATATAAGAAACTCGCAGACAATGGAATAAGGCCTTCGAATTTCTGAGGGAGAATTACAGCGGCTTCTCATTATTCACAGGTTCAGTACTTGGAATTTACTTGCGAAAATTTATTTTTGACACTGAAATCGATACTTGAGATGCTTCCCTGCTCATTCAGGGACCTGTGCAGAGGGGCGGAAAATGTGAGCAATACATCCCCGGCTGAGGTCAGCCGTGGTGACACTCGGCTCATTTCTAAGCGAGTCCTCTTCACACTCTATTTAATGCTGAGTTTTTCCCCCATTCTGATTTCAAAAGGTTAAAAATGGCCCCCAAGCATACAGCTGAAGTGCTGTCTCGCCCTTCTAAGACCAAGAAGGCAGAGTGTGCTTCCGAAGAACATTGGTCTCTTCCGTGAGCTTCACTCAGGCATAAATGACAGCACTATTGGCAGAGAGTTCAGTGCTAAGGCATCCATAGTATATCTTAGACAAGGTGTCCTGAGGCAGAAAATGTCAGGGCCAGTCGCTGGAGGGAACCCAACCCCCTGTTCCCTGCAGGAGCAGGGGTTCGGCACTCTCTCCTTTGGGAATGATGGCAACTACAAAACATCACCAATGCCAATAACAAGAATCAACCATGATTTTAACTTACAATGTTTTTTTTTTTATATATTTTATTTCATTATTTTTAGAAAGAGGGGAAGGGAGAGAAGCAGAGAGGGAGAGAGGCTTCAATATATGGTTGCTTTTCACCTACCTCCAGCCACAGACCTGACTGGAGACCTGGTTTGCAACCTGGTTACATGCCCTGGCTGGGGAACCGAACCTGCGACCTTTGGGTTCGTAGGCCGGCGCCTTATCCACTGTGCTACCAGCCAGGGCTTTAACTTAAAATGTTTTGATGTTCGTTTTTTTATTTTATAACATGGTGAGGGCTTTGTTCTTTCAGTGTATAGTTCTGTGCAGTTCAACACATGTATAGATTCCAGCAATCGTCATCACAGACAGGATACAGAACATTTCTATCACCCCTAAAATATTCCCCAGCCTTCACCCTTGACCCTGGTAACCACCAATCAGCTCTTCATCATCACTGTATTGCCTTTTGAAGAATGTCATATAAATGGAGTCACACAGCATGTAACCTTTTGGGACTGGCTTCTCTCACTCAGCATAATGCCTTAAATATTCAAGTTTTTACATGTATCCGCAGTTGATTCTTTTTGTTTGGCTCAGTCTAATATTCTACCTAGCCTAGAACATGAAATACAAATCATCAGGAAGGTATAAGGATACACAGGTGGCCCTTTGTCCTTTGGCAGAGGAATCAAGTACATCAAAAAAGGCAACAAACCAAGCAGGTGAAGACAAAAGATTTGCAAAACCTGGGTTCTGCAGTGAGGAAGAAGCAGGAGAAATCCCGGGATGGTGGTGAAAACAACATCCCAAGACAGCCGCAGCTCAGCTGCTCCCATCCCAGTTGAGAAACCATCTTCAGGAGATGCGACGAACAGAAAGCGCCCTGTGTCTGAGCACTGAAGCACCGAGAAGAGACTCATGCAACTGGTGGTACGGATGAGTACGCAGAAGAGTGTGCCAGCAGAAAAGGAAATACTCTCAGGAACACAAAGCGTGCAGAACAGCAGAGTAATCGGAATATACTAAGTCTCCGCTGCCGCCAGTACTTAAACAGTGTAAACATTGACTATTTATCTAAACCTAATCCCTTTGAGGCTTGGGGAATAAGGGTGGGGAGATGGCTCTTTTTCACAACAACGCTTTTAGAATTAATTAACCCTTTCAACTGTGTGCCTTTATAACAGATTAAAACTGCATTTTAAAAGTTAACATGAAGAATTTTTTTTTTTTTCCTAAATCAGGGCCCAGAAAGAAAGGAGGGAGCCATTCCTGAAAATGCCACCCTTGAAGCCAGAGCCAGAATTTCCTTCCGGTGCCCTCGGCCAAGAGGACAGAGCGGGGAAGGAAGGTAGGGAAGGGTGTTCTCCTCACATGCCTCCGGCCTTGTGGGATGCAGACTCCTCCAAGGCTCCAGGTTTCCTCTCTGCGTCACAGAACAGAACTTGGCCATGGGTTCCAAGGTGTGTGTTCTTTTCCTAACACCAAGCAGTTCATCACCACCACTGGGTGTCCTGCACCTCTGCTCAATTCTTACAATATGTGCTTGCAGATAGATAGCATCAGATCCCATGGTGTTGAGACATTGGCCATTGATGACTGACCTTCACCTACAGCGCTCCTTCCCTCCAGGGGGTGGGTGGGAGGGTATGAAGCCCAACCCTGGATAGTTAGTTGCCTGGCAACCAGCCCCCACCCTTAGGTTACCTAGGATCTTTCCAAAAGTAATGCCATTAACATAACACTTGGAAAACTCCATGAGGTTTTAGAAGGTAAATTTCTAGGACTTTGTAGTTTAGGGAAGGCTGATTTCAACGGGAAGTGTGAGCCTCACTACCTTCCAGGACATTTTAATGAAGTGTCTGAGTTATCAACACAGTTGTGAAATGACTACCTTCTGAACTGGCTGTGAATTTGAATGGGTCAAGATTATTTAACTAAGTTTTTTGCAACTCAAGAATAATCTGACGATACCCTCATGGGAAGCTGGGTGAAGGGTACATGAGAACCCTCTGTGGTATTTTTCAACTTTTTGTATCTTAAACTATTCCAAACTAAAAGGGTATAAGAAGGTTTTCAAAAAGATTATTTTATTTTATTTTCACCAAAAGCTTTGGGTTCATTCCCACAGGAAGGCAAGGGCCTCAGTTTTCCCTTCTGTAACATGAAAACTAAATTCATATAGTATCAGTGAGGATGTTTCAACAGCTCAGCCAATAACTGCTTTAATTTTTATCTTGTCTCACCATTTGAAAATACAGTATTAGAGCTGACTTTTAACACCCTGGGGACCCCATCAAGTTCACTTGTACTTTCAGGTTAGCTCCTTGACATTCAATCTTTGAAACGGTGTCTCCTTTGCCCTCTATGCATTATTCTTGAATGTCTTTAGACTCAGTAATTACATAGGTTGTAACTACTGAGTTGGCCAAAATGTCCTTTTAGTTTTTACTGTAAAGTAAAACACACATTTTTCATGTTCACCAATAATGTCGTTGATTTGGATGTACTGTCAGCCATCTCCAGCTATTGGCTTCTAGTGGGCAGAGGCCAGGGGTGCTGCCTAACATCTTCCAATGCATCGGACAGCCCTCAGCACAGAATTATTTGGCAAAAATAACAGTAGTACAAGAAAATTTGAGAACCACTTCTGACACATTCTATCCGTCACAGCACCTTCTCCACTCACTGTTTCAGGTGCATTTTTACCTTTCTTGAAATAATGAAGCATAATATGCCAAAAATGTGTATTTTGCTCCATCTTTAATATTAAAATGGCTACACACAAATTCACCAATTTTAATACATTTTTTAATGCACACTGATATGACAGCTGTCACAATACAAGCTAACAAAGTTGGTTTGAATGAAGTTAAACAACAAAGCACCATGAGAGCAATAAAAAGTAAACTTTTTGGCCAACCCAATACATGGTTTTGCTTTGTTGGAAGTGGGTGTGAAGAGCTTCCTTTTATTTGTTTAAATTCAGACCTTGTATCACTTCAGAGAAATGCTAATTAATGTACCACAGAGCATTCTGTACCCATCAGATTGGCACAGATCAGAAGTGCGGCAGCACTGTGGGGGCCACACGCGGAAACAGGTGCTCTGACAAGTTACCAATGGGTGGGCGTTCCACGTGGCACAGCCAGCCCCTTGGAACACTTCAGAATGTTCAATGTGTGTACTGTCTGACCTAGTCATTCTATTTTAGGAAATTATTCTACAGATCCACTCTCTCATGTATATAAATACAGATATTCAGTGCAGTTTTGTAGTAACAAACAAAAAAAACCCTGGAAACTAAATGTCCATTAATAGGGATTGTTGAAGTAAATTTCATACACCATGGAAATCTGAGCTCTTCCTAAAGCAAAAGGCTAATCTAGATCCATTTATAAGCAATATTTCCCAAGATCTATTGTTATGGGAAAAAAAAAAAAAAAAGCAGAGGGAAAATGTTGTTTGCCTCACAGGATAATTTGGGAAAGAAAAAAAAAAAAGAAATGGATGAGAAACTAGCAGTTGTTGCTTCCTGGACCGGAAACGGGGGAGGGGGGTTAGTGGAGGTTGAAGGCACATGTGCATTTCCCCATGATCCCTTCTGAGTACTTTCATGTTCACGCACTAACCACATACAAGTAACAAGGAAATCAGGCCTGCCCCTGCTCGCCCATAGAAACTATCTAAGGGAATATACTGCTAAAACACAGGTGTGCCACTCCTAGGTCGGTGCCAGGCAAGACTCCAAGCCAACTCTCCTCAGACCATTGGTTATGTAACCACCAGTTAATGCCCAACAGGTTGAGTCTTGATCATATCCTATTATGGAGGGTTTTAGCACTTACTTTAACTTTCAGGTGTTTCTTTGTTGACTCTCATGTTTATGGAAGGATTGTAGACAATTGGTATACATTGTTAGTGAATCAGCTTTAGAATAAATTTTCCCCTAGCCCCATTCCAAGACTTCAGGTTTCAGGGATGAGGTCAGGGGTGCTCACTCAAGTCCCCAAGGCGTGTTCCCATGCTAGGGACCTGAACTGCCCTGAGACTCCGTTCCCAGTGTAGCTGGGTGGTGCGTCCTCAGTGAGTTTGCTGGGAGACACTATGGTGGTTGGAAATCTCTTCCCTTTCAAAGGTGATTTTAGTTTTGGGAAAAGCAAGAAATCACAGGGCACCGAGTCTGAGCTATAGGGGGCCGAGTCACCTGGGTGATTTAAAATTTCACCAGAAAACTCTGAACGAGACATGATGCATGAGAGGGTGCTGTGCTGTGATGATGCTGTGAATCACCAGTTGCCCGTAGCTGCAGCCTTCTCACTTATCCGAACAGTTCCCAAGGAGGAACGTTCAAGCTAATTGCAAAGTCTGATGCAGCTCCATTGCTCTACTTGCTCGCTCATTTTGAATGTGACAGCCACACAGTACACATGCTCACTCAAGGGCATCCACCACCCACACTGACTACAGGAAAGACGTCTTTGTTTACGCATGTGCATTCCAGTCCATTCTCCCTGGCTGCCAGGTTGCATCAGTGTTGTGCAAACCATTCTCATTAACAGTGGTTGGACGTTTTCCACGTAGACCACACGCACGCAAGCACCCTTTATATACTTAAGGAAATAAATCTTATCTTGAGCTGCCGTGCCTTTCTGAATTGTGTGATCTAGGGATAGATATTATGAAGGGAATGTAGTAAAGAGTACCAAGTGCGTTAGAGAGGAGACAGGAAAGGTGACATTCCCTTTCACGGAGTGACAGAAGGAAGCCGCTCCTGCAAAGCCCGGGGAAAAGCAATCCTAGCAGAGGAAAAAGCAGGTAGAGGGAGAGCCCCAGGGGCAGGAGAGGCCACCCTGTTGGAGCAGCAGGGGGCGGGGTGTGGAGTGGGGTGGCCTGGGCAAAGCAGGAGAGCGAGGGTCAGATATGCAGTGGGACTGGTGGACAACAGCCAGTCCACGTCCAGCTCATTCCTGCCTCAGGGTTCTTGGTCTGTCAGTTCCTCAGGCTGGAATTGCAACCCACCAACGTTGGTCAAATACTGCCTGCTCAGAGGAGCCTTCCTCACCCATTCCCGCAGCCACCATCACGTCCTTGTTTTACAGCTTCTGAGACCTATCGCTATCGAGAAATGACACCGCTGAGTTGGTTAGCGTTGACTGCATTGCTGGCCACTAGCAAAGTGCTCTTTTGGCTCACCCTTGTACCTCCAGGGTCCAGGTACAGTGCCTGGCACATTGCACCTATCAGCAAATCGTTGCTGGAGGAAGGATCACACCCTTAAAGAAGGCACCAGGACATGTCCATCAGTTCTTCAGCCCTGCCACTGAGAGCCACGGGCCAGGCACCAGACCACGTTGCTGGGGATGGGTGTATCAGTGATGCTTCCAGACTTTTTTAAGAAGTTCCTACCCCCAGGGGACTTAACTGAATATAAGGGAGGAGGGGAAACATTTAATAAACAATTATCAGATAGACTCCAGCTATGTTATATTAGATGTAATAAGTTCTAAGAAGGATAAAGCAGAGGGAGGCAGGGTGGCAGATGAGTGGGGGAAGAGGGCTGCGGTACGAGAACGGGGCACCAAGGTTGGCCCCCCCCAGTGGGGCTGCGCCTGGGAAGCCGGAACCGCGGGCCCCGGGCCTGGCCCGGACCCTCCGCCGCCGCCGAGGGAGCGGGGAGCTCGGCGGTCCGCGCCAGCCGCCTGCGGGTGCCTTGTGCGCGCCCCCGCGGGTCTCCCCGCACCCGCACAGCCTCGCCCCACGGCTGGGCCGGGGCGCCCCCCCCCCCGCCCTCTGCGACCCCCGGCTCCACCCCGGGACGGGGCTCCAGGGTGGCAGGTGCAGAGGCGCCCGAGCCCGGGAGACCAGATGCTTCGGCCGGGCCCAGGGTGCGGGCGCCGCGCCTCCCGACGCCGGTGCGGCCCGCGAGTCCCTCCCGGGCGGCGGCCCGGGAACCGGGATTGGCCGGCGCCTCCCGCGGGGGCCGCGTCGCGGGCCACGGGCGCCGGGCGGGCAGCGCCCTCTAGGCAGCGGAAGTGGCGCTCGCTCGACATCCGTCGCCGCCGCGCAGAGTTAGGGGAAGGCCGGCTGGGCTGCGGGGAAAGGGAGGAAAAGCCCGTCTACCATGTAGCCCGCCGCCCGCCGCCCCGCCGGCCGGGCCCCAGTCCTGGGCCATGAACGCCGGCAGCGAGGGCGAGAGCTTCCCGGGCTCCGTGCAAAGTAGGTGCTGCTGCGGCGCCGTGCGCGCTCCGGGGCCCGGGCCCCAGCACGTCCGCGACGCAGCCCGCAGGCCGGGGCCCCGAAATCGGGGTGACGGCCGCGTGTCTGCGTCTGCGGGTCCGCCCGCCGCGGCGCGCCGAGCTGTGGGCGCGGGCGGGGGCGCCGGGCCGGGGAGCCTGGGGCGCCAGACCCGCGGGAGGGAGCGGCGGGCGCGGTCGGACACCCACCCGGGGCATCGCCCGCCGGGGCGGAGTGCGGGGGCCGGGGGTGGTCGCCGCAGCGCTGCTGGGGAAACTTCTGCCTCGGTGGCCCCCAACCCTTGAAGTCGGGGGTCGGCGGGTTGCACGAGGTCGGGCCACCTGGGGTTGCTGCCCTCGGCGAAGCCCTGTCCGCATCCAGGGCGGAGATGTTTGAATGGGGAATGGAGCCGCGGTCGTCTTCTTCGGAGTTCGGGGCGCATTGTTACTCCTCTGGCGAGGACCGGCAGTCCCCGTCTCCCCTTATTGTCCCGACCCAGGGAGTGAGCCCCCACCGGCCACCTGGGACGCAAAGCGCTTGTTTTACAAAGTAAAACCCAGCTCTTCTGGCCCCACCCATCAGGTCAGGCCTCGGGTGGGGATGAGGGGAGGCCGCCTTCCCTGGGAGGTTCGGAGACTGGGGTGCAGGGCGAGTGTGAGGACCCCCGGCGCGGGGGTGGCGGGCGGCTGGCAGGACACGGTGAGCGCTCAGCCCTTAGCTGTGGCTGTTGACAGTTGGGGGACGTGCTCCAGACTTGGCCGGCCGCTTGCTAACGGGCGCAAAGCACAGATCTCCCGGGGCCCTGCACCCCTCGTCCTTGGAGCTGGCCTTGCAGGGTCCCTGGGGACTCCTAGCCCACCTCCCCCACCTTATCCTGGAAGAACAGCTACTGGAATAGGGTTGGAGAGCTTTGCAGAGATAAAGGAATTCTATCTGACGGTGATGAGCACAAACGGTGCCCAGTGTTTGCACCTTGGTCTCAGTTCTCACTGCAAGAGGCAGGCACAGTTTATCCTTCCAGATTTTCAGAGGCGGGGCATGTGCCTTCCTTCAAGTTCAAGTAGGATGGGGCGCCTCAGCCATAACCTCGCCAGGAGGCATAAGGGGGGTGCCCTGCGCTGGCCTGTGACCACCATCTCCTTCAACCCCTCACTTTTCTTCCCCCTGTTTCATGCTGCATCAGCAGCGATGCAGTCCACTTCATCTCCTGGCCCCCTGTTCTCCAGGTGGTCCCATGAGCACCTCAGCAGCTACGGGGAGGCAGTGTTTCAGGGATAAAGAAAAGGCATCGTTCCTTCCACCCCCTGACTTCAAAGGACTGACCTACGCAGGACTTACATGCACAGGATGCTCTGCAGAATGGCTGATAAAACACTGCCTCAACTCAGCCCAGAGCGCCTCCCCTTGGTGTGTCAGCCAAATTGCATTTCCACACACATTCCTTGCCTTAGGTAGACTCCGGAGGGAAAAGAGAACATAATGTAACCACTTTACAAAATTTCAGAAAATTGGGATACATGGATGCCAATGATATACGCACGAAGTACTTTTTCATAGTATTTAGACATGGGGCAAATTGGAAATAATATTAAGACCTTATAGTTACTAAAGATTATGAAGCATGGGAAACATGAACTCATGTGAGTGTATTAGTACATGATTATAATTATGAATATATTTTAGAGACATAGCACAATACTTATGCAAGATTGCATGGGGGAAAAGATTAACTTTACATTATATTCCTCAACAAATTTCAGTGAAAAAGAGTTTTTCATTGAAGATCAACGGAAGTACTTTGTAATGTTCATGGTACACCTAGGTTGAAAGATTGTGATTCTCCCTGATGCTTCTCTTCTACATTTTCTAACATAAACATGAGTTTCTTTCTAATAAGGAAAAGAAAATTTAAAGATAAAAATTAAGCTTCCCATATTAGAGACTTATTAATTAGTGGTGCTTCTTTAATCAGTAAACATTCTAATACAATGCCAGCTACTGTGGTGGGTACTTTGCAGATGTCATTACAGCATTAACTCGATGCCATGACTATCGAGAAATAATGTCCCCATCAGTTAGGAATGAATTTTGTCTACAAATGACAAAACCGAACTATCTGTGCCTACTGAGAAGTCTGGAATTGGTTGGTTCAGTAGATCAGGGAAGTGAGGACCGGCATCTGCCGAGCTCTTTCCAGTTTTCTTCATGGTTTCAGTATGGCTGCATTTAAGGCAAAATGTTCCTTTTTATCACAAAAGCTAAACTTTCTCCGGAAGCTCCTTTAGCTGGAGGAGTTCCCAAGTACGTGAGGGACCAAGATTATTTAGACTAGCGGTTCTTTCAGTGGGGTGGCGGGGGGACACGGTTTAGAAATGTAGAGGGGTTGGTTTTCATAATGACGGGAAGTACGGCTAGTGTTCAGCTGAGGCAGGGGATGGCTGCGGGTCCCCGTAGTGCCGCGCAGTTATGCACGTCAAAGAACTTTCTTGCAAAAAATGTCACTAGTGCCGCTGTGGACAGAAATGTCTTACAAGCCATGACTGGAGTCTCGGTTGTAGCTGCTAGGACAGAATTGGGGTTCCGTTGTCAAGAAAGAAGAAGGCAGGAGGATGGACAGTGAGCCGGCAGCCAGCCATGTCTGGCACCATGCCCTCCTTCCCTGCCACGGATATGGTTTGTGTTGTCATTTCAAGCTGCGTGGAGTTAACCTGCAACTTTCCGTTTGTCCCGTGGAGTTCCAGGTGGCACAACGGTGCTTGTGGAGCTGACCCCCGACATCCACATCTGCGGCATTTGCAAGCAGCAGTTCAATAACCTGGACACCTTTGTGGCCCACAAGCAGAGTGGCTGCCAGCTGACCAGCACGCCCGGGGCGGCGCCCGGCGCGGTCCAGTTCGTCTCGGAGGAAACGGTGCCCGCCGCCCAGACCACCACCAGAACCATCACCTCAGAGACTCAGACGATCACAGGTACAGGGAAGGGGGGCGGGGGGGCATCGGCTCCAGTGGCCGTGCCCTGCACACCTCCACGGAACTTGTGAAAATTAGTTTCCCAGGGTCCACCCCCTAGGGTTGCGGGTTCATTATTTTTAACAAGCTCCCCTGGGAAACCAGCTGCCCAGCCAGGCTGGAAACTGGGTTAGAACATTAAGTGGTAGCATCCATAAATGTTGTCGCGTGTGAAACAACATAAACAAACGGACAAAATTTCTAAAATGAAAACTTATATACTAAGAAAAAAATACTTGCAGGAGTACTTTGCAGTTTAAAAAAAAAGAAAACGTTTATTTTGGGTTATAGGAGGATGTATATGATCCTTGAATTTGCATAATTTGTATAAAGGGACAAAAAAACAAAAACCAAAGTTTTGTTTGTTTGTTTTTAAACCAACAAACAGGTGTTGGTGCCTCCCCTCCCCTGAGCTACAACCAGGGAAACACAAATTCACCCCAGCTCTGGGTTGTGTCCACTTAACTCCCATCAAAAATAAATTGCAGGTGGATCCAAAATTTAAACATGTATAATGAAGCCTGAAAGCCCTAGAGTAAATAATATACACACATGTGCACACACCGAGACACATACACACACACACATACACACATACACATACTCTGAGACCTGTATCATCTGTCTTAAGGGATCATACAGATAACTTTAAAAATATGAAGTAACCCAGGTATGAGATAGTACAGCCGTTGTGGGTCCTGTGGGGAACTGGAGAATGTATTTCTTAGCTAAAAAAATTCAGATTTTTAAAATAAAATATATGTGTATGTGCAGATGGCTCCTGCTGGCGTGGCTCAGTTGGTTGGCACATCATCCCATAGCTCGAAAGTACGGGTTTGATTACTGGGCAGGCACCTACCCAGGTTGCAGGTTTGATCCCTGATCAGGGCACCTATGAGAAAGCAACCAATTGACATTTCTCTTACACCGATGTTTCTCCCTCTCTCCTTTCTTCTCTCTATAAAAAGCAATGATAAAAACATCCTCAGGTGAGGATACACACATTTGCACGGCCAATACATTCAGGACAGACCTTGTATATATGTAGTAATACCATGCCTACCAGAGATGACAGATTGTAGACAAAAAATAGGAAAGAAAAGGAATCTTATATGTGGTTGTAAATACACTTGAAAATTTTCCAAAGTAAGAACAATGTATTGAAAAATCTAAATGCAATGGTAGAAAGAAAATTAGAATGGGTGGGTGGGGAGGGGGACAGAGGGGAGCAAAAGGGGATGGATGTAACACAACAACAATAACATTTAAAAAAAAAGAAAAAAAAAGAAAATTATAGTATATATGACGATGGCCCAATGTCCCTCATATGTAAAGAACTCCTAAAATCAACAAGGTAGAGAAAAAGAACCAAATGAAAAAGTCAGCAGCAGTCAGTAGATGATATACAAAAGGCCACCAAACATAGAAGGATGCTGTATTATCTAAGAAGTTAAAGAAATGCATGTTTAACAGAAGGCTTAGGGTGAGGATCAGCTTTTTTCCTGGAGATGTACAGTCACATAACATGTGATAGCTTTCGAATTTTAAATACTGTATTTAAAATCTTTCACATTTCAGAACATACATAAAACACATTAACCCAGCAAGTCCACTTCCAGGTATTTATCCTATAAAACTGGACGGTATATACTGTGATAAAAGTGCAACTTTTCTATGTATAGTCAAGAAGAAATTAAATGAATCAATGTCAAAGATTTGGACAGGGGAGTATGACTTGGCTTTGAAAAGAGGAGCTAGATCTGTGTGCAGATGTAGGGAAATTCTCAAGGTAAGTGTAAAGACCTGCTTACGCAGACATAGGTAGTGTTAGATTCACAGTAAGCTTCCAGAGTAGGAATGAGGCGGGTACTGCTACCAGGAAAAATATAGCTTGTGTAAGTACTAGAGACTAGTGGGGACTGTGGAAAAGTGGAGAAAGCGGGCACAGACCTCTCATTCTCGGTTGAGCCCATGAACAGCTGGTTGCTCAGACATCTGTCAGTGATGTCCATACCCAGTAACTGCGCCTCCTTCTATCCTCCTGGTTCTTTGCTCAAAGACGTTCGCCCACCTCTCAGCATTTCCACTGCCCACGACCAGTCACTCTTGCCAGGCCCTGCATGCTCAGGATGGACCTAGAGCCCCCTTTGTGCCCAGCTCACAGTGGCGCCCGCCGCACGTGTCTGAGGGAGCTCCAAACTCCGGAGGCAGGCTGCTGGGCTCACATCCCAGCACTGAAGGCCAGGCAAGCCTCTCACTCACTCTGATGAATAGTCCTCATGTGTACGAAGTGGGTATAAGGGGACCTAACACCGTTAGATAATAGAATTAGGTGCCTAATACCTAATATGATTGGGTCATTGTGGGGACTCGGGGCAGAGTCATTGGACTCAGTGACTGCTTTGATTAACATGGAGGTGAAGGAACAGGTGACAGGCAGACGGGGAGATGTGTTGCTGTCCTGCCTGTCTCAGCTGCTCCTTTTGGGGGTGCCCGCATCTGCCACAGAACAAGCAGCCTCCCCTTTCTTCTCTTCTCTCACACTGTTTAGTGTGGTTTTCTGGGCCCACCTCCGCACAGCCCTGGGCTTCAGTGTCGCGCTAGTGACAGTTGCCGGAGTCCCCAGGGAACTTGTTAAAGACACTGGTACCTGGGCTCCACCTCCTGAATGGGGCTCTGGAGCTGAGGCTCAGGCGTCTGGGTTTTTATTTAACAAGCTCCCTGGGGATTCCAGGTCTCAGCCGGGTTGGGGAGTCACTCGCTGCCTGAGCCTCGTGGCGAACCCGGACACTGACCGGTTTCTCCAGACCCCCAGACGTTATCCAGACGTCATGGTCCCTCCTTGGTCCTGAGCTGAGCCTCCCTCACTCGGCTGGGAGGCCTCCTCTCTGTCCTGTGATAGTTGGATGCGAAGTAAAATGTTTTCTCTGCTGGCCAGCTCTGAAAGCCTCCTGTTGGTTTGCATTTGGTTTAAGAACATTCCCGTAGGAGCAGTAAAGTTAGACGATGCTGGTGGGGGAAATAGTGTTCCCCATGCATTTTCTGAGTTCACGGGTTAAAACTATGGGGCTCTGGAGTTAGGGCCCTGGGTTTGGGTCACCTGGAAGGGGCCTGAGGAGCCTGTCGTTTGACCATAGCAAACTATAAGGACTCTTGATGCCTTGTTTTTAAAGTGGGGACAGGAGTCGATAGAAAGTTTAGGACCCTGCGCCAGACTGGGAACTCCCAAACTAACCACTTGCTAACCAGGCAACTTTGGGCATGTCACTTAGAGTCTCAGTGTCCCCATTTCCCCAACTATAAAAGGGAAGTAATGACAGTTGTCATCATCTGAAAGGGTCCTAACCAGGTCTTGGTGGCCCCTATGTGTTAGCTCTTGTTCACCGACTCCGGGGTTGTAAAGTTAAGTGAAACAGCACACAGACAATGTTGGCACAGGGTCTGCTTCCAGCTAGTACTAGTTGAACTGATTATTTGACCTAGCATGACCTTTTCGCCTCTTTTGGTTAATTTTTACTCTTTAGGTTCCAAATTAAAAGTCACCTCTACCGAGAAGTTCACCATGATTTCCCTTCCTCCCCCTACCCCTGACATTGAGTTTCTTACTGCTTCCCCACCTAGCCCTTATCACAGTGTTAATTAATCTGTTATTTTGTGACAAGCCATCTTTCTGCCAGACAAGTGAGTTCAGATGCTGCTGGGGGTCCGGCAATGTAGCAAATACAGCCAGTAGACAGTGCAAGGGCCTTTCAGCGGAGAAAGGATGGCAGCCAGGACAGCAACGCCATCATCGGTGAGGTCCCGGTGTTGCTAGGTGCTGGGCCGTCTCCCATGTTGAACAGAGCAGTTTCAGCAGCAAGCAGCCTGATGCAGGGCCACTCTGTGACCATAGTGGAAGGGGACAAAACCAAAGGCCTCGGTCCTCATGTTTGAGCCACAGAATACCAAATACCCACACACATACACTAATCTGAACGCCATCTGCCTCTACCGATGACAGCTTTGGCCTCCTCTGCTCCTCGTAATATTAATTCAGATGTTAAATCATAGATTCTCACCCCACCCCACCCCCTGCCTGCTGACAGCTTGCAATGCAGGCTTCGCTGAAACCTCCCCCCAAAGTTATCCAGCAGGAGCCCCAAACCAGACTCCTTTCTAACACCCTGTTCCTGAGACACCCCCCAGTTCCGTGGGTCTTCTACTAGTGGTTACATTTCTGGTTTCCTAGACACGAACACTCTATAAAACAGGTACCGAATGAGTACAGGAGACAGCAGTCCATTAATGTGCACGAGGCATAAGGCCTGGTCCCTGCACCCTGGTGAGGCCCAGTGAGAGCAGCTGTGGGACCCTCGTGCGCGGGTGCAGGGGCAGGGCCATGGAGAACACTCGCTCCTGAGCAGGGAGGAGGATTAGTTGTGAGACACAGGCCTTGTCAGAGGGTGAATGGAGTGGATTGGTCCCCAGAAGAAAGCTGGGGGGGATTGAGAGAGCAAATGAATAAGCCCTGAAAGACTCACCTGCCTTCGGGCGAAGCTTGTGGTCTGGGGGCGGGGCTGCTGGGGCAAGAGTGATAATGCGGTTGGGTGATAACTCGGAGTGTGTGGTAGGAGCCACGCACCACCTCTTGACATTTATTCTGAAGGAGCTCGGGAGCCATGGGAGGTTGTTGGGCACATGAGTGATGTAGAAGTTAAACTATGTAAAGGTTCGATGTAGGATGTGGCAACAGTAACACTCACTAATTCTTAGCCAGTGCTTATTAGGTGCCCATCACTTTTCCAAGTCCTCTGTGTGAAGTCCTTTCCCCAGCCTGTGGATGAGGTCGAGTGAAGACTGAGGAATGAAGCAGGAATTTAACTCACAGCCATAAATGAAATACTGAGAAATATCATCCCCATTTTACCCATAATAAACTAAGAAACAAAGGGGCTAAATAATTTGAGATGATAGAGCCGCAGAACTGAGCCTCAAGTCCAGGCAACCTGGCTACAGAATCTGTGCTCTTGACCTCTTTACCCGGAGTAAACTCCACATGGCAGTGTTTCCCAGAATGCCTGGGGCTTTAGTGGAAACTGCAGTCACCAGACCCCTCCCTGGATAATATCCTGGTGCTTCTGAGCAGGGTCCGGGGAACCTGCACCAGCCCCTGCTTTCTACGAGATCATCAATGTCCTGTTACCTGGCCCAACTACAAATGGCCAGACAGTAGGACGTGGATGGTCTCTTAGGACGATTATGGGCAGAGAGGGCATACCCAGGATCAGTTCTGTAGTTCTGAGTGGCAGTTCTTTGCATCTTCTTGGTGTCCTTGTGGTGGGCTTGGTCCTTAGGCCTCACCCTTCATGAACCTCATGGTGACAAGAAGGCTGCCACTGCTTTATTCCTCAAGTTTTCACTCAGCCATGTCCACGGATGGGAAATGGGACAGCTTCTTACCAGGGAGGAAGTGCTTCTGAGAAACTCCAGATCCCACCAGCTAACATGGGGCATATGCCCAGCGCCACTGTCACGGAGGTGCTGGGCCACCACAGGACAGAGAGGAGGGCTTAGCAGTGGAATCCAATCCCAAGGACTCCCTCTACAGAGCCTCTTAAGTGCCAGAAGGCTCCAACAAGACATCGTAACTAGATGCCCCAATGTCTCTTTGTTGGCAGTTGAATTCCAGGCACCTGCCACAGAATACTATTAATAATTACATGTCTACATGTTTTGTATTGAAAGGTCACCTCACCAGGCCTTGCAGGATTGCCTTACTGAACACATTGTTGATGGGCAATTTTATACAAAAACTAATGCAAAGGCAAGCACTAGTTAACTCACTATTAGGCAACAATGTTTCGGCTTGAAAATAGGAGTTTTTTCTTGACTGGTCAACAATGTGTTAAAATCACACACACCCCTGTGCCTCCTTTACTACTTCGGTGCTTTATTTCCCCATAGTGTCGATGGAAGTATTGCCTGCACACTCCCAACTAGAGTGCCAGCTGCATGAAGCCAGGGATTGTTACCTCTGGCTCACCGGGGTATTTCTAGTGCCTAGAACAGTGCCTGGCACACAGTAGGTGCTTAGGAAGTTCTGGCTGAATAAATCAATGAATAATGGCAATAGCAGTGACAGTTTTACATGCCTGACCTCTGTTTCTCACAATAGCCTGAGGAGATAGGAATGGGAATTGCCCTGATTTGTTTGAGGTGAGGAAACTGATGTCCAGGGAGATAAGACTTAAGAGCCCAAGCTGTTGAACAGACCTTTTCAGGTCTTGGCGCCATCTATGTGGGAGATGACTCACACAGCATGTGTGATTAGCCTCACCTCCTAAACGACCTCTGCAGTTGAGGGCCTGACCCTTGCTTCCTGTGCCGCCCCCCAAAGACGCAAAGGCACGAGTGGAGAAACGGGACTCTTTCAGGCTTCCGTGCACCAAAGGGAACAACAGACATGCACAGCGGCCCACACATGGGAGATAGTACGTGCAGACCACTGTCTGAGAAGTGGTTAATATCAGTGCTCCTGTGCCGCCCCGCTGCTGCCACTTGCCAGGAAGGGGAGGCCGAGGAAGGTGGGATGCAGTGAGCCAACTTCCCGGGAGGGAACAGGCCCACATTGACTCCCTGGAGGACTGTGGGGACTCCAGGAGCAGGACTGCAGCGAGGGCCTGGCCGTTCTGCACCCTCCCCACCCCCACACCTTCCCACCTTCTCTTCGTTCAAAAAGTTGTGGCGGAGCAAGTTGGGAAGCCATAGTAGTACATCAGCCCTGGAGATCCTGGCAAACAGACGGATGGTCTCTATAGGTCTTGCTCAAACTTCCGTGGAAAGTCCGGTGCCCGTGCATAGCTCTATTCAGTGAGAGTGGCCACACCCCAGTAAACTGCAGCAACCTGGTGAAGCGGGCACAGTGATTATCTCTGCTCACGGGAGGAAGCCAAGTCTCAAAGTTATAAAACTAGTATTTCGAGTGGACATGCTCCTTGGAATTAATGAGGATCTCTCAGCCAACAGGCAGTCAGACAAATCGTCCTTACGTACCTGTGAACCAACTTGATCATAGATGACCACGTTTTATCACTTAGCCAGAGTGGTGCGCACTTTTTGGAACTACATATATTGAGTTCAGGTGCGTGATGATTCGTGTTGAAGGTGAAAAGTAACTGTACCCAGAAGGACCTGGGAATAGTGACAGGGGCTCAGTCTGACAATAGAGGAAACCACGGCTGTTGTTGGAAGAACCGTCCCTGTTCCTGCAAAGCAGCAACCAGAAAAACGGATTCCCTCCGCCGCACAAAGCCGGACTAACTTTTACTGCTGAAATGCATGGAGAAGGGTCCTCACACCACTGCTTCTCAAACTCAGGGTCCCCTGGGCAGGGGCAGGTTGCTAGACCAGAGGGCTAGGTCCTCTCCCGAGTTTCTGATTTAGCAGGCTGGGGCGGGGCCCAAGGACTTGCCCGTGCGCAGGTTCCCAGGTGGGCCCAGTAGCACAGCTGGCTGGGGTTCAGCAGAGTATGGGAACAGGAGCAAGAGCCAGGTCCAATCTGAGAGACAGCACTAAGACAGCACACCAGCTTGTCAGACTATTTTGTCCAACTTTATAAGCAAACCACTTCCTCCGCATGTTTCAGCTGAGGAGAATGGAAACCTGGAGTTTACTCAAATACCTGGAAGTTCTTTGACATGCATCAGAATGATGATGTCATTCATTGCCAGAGGTGTCCAGGAGACAGAAGTCTAATAGAACTTAATACATATAAAATTTCTAAGGAATATCCATACTAAATATAAAATAAGGACTATGAAAGGATTGCATCATAATGTGTTTGATTGGCAGCTTTTTAAATCTCTTACACATAAGATAAATGGTCAATCTTACCATCTAGAACATCCTATATTCAAAGAATGAAGGTGTTTTTTTTTTTTTTTCAATGTATGGTTGCCTTTCACCTGCCTCCAGCCACAGACCTGACTGGAGACCTGGCTTGCAACCTGTTTATGTGCCCTGGCTGGGGAATCGAACCTGCAACTGTTGGGTTCGCAGGCCGGCGCCTTATCCACTGTGCTACCAGCCAGGGCAAGGTGTTTTGTTTTAAAAGAAAATACAACATGTCAAGTCTGGCATAGATATTATTACTATAGGCATGACCAGAATAGGTCTGTGTTGATTTAAATAAGTATATTCCGTAAATACAATGCCAAAAATGTCGAAAGTAGTGCCTTGGTGACTGAAATTTGAGGAACAGACTATGACAACAGCTTTTATAGTCAGTGGAACCTCTTGGCCTGACGAGTTCACTCCATATTTGAAGTCAGATCTCCCTGTGACAAACTAGATATAATAGAGGAAGGAAGAGAATGTTTCCAAAGCTCAAACCACACATTTAGTTAACAAAGTAGTCACAAAAATTTTATAGGCAAAAAGAAAAAAATTGAGACTGTTTTATCTTTTATAATGATAAAGATGTTTGGTCTCTTTTTTTCTTTTTTTCTCAAAATTTCAGTGAGAGTACAATGATTTTTTTAGGAATACTTGCGTTAAAATTTGTTGTTGTTTTGTTTTGTTTTGTTTTGTTTTGTTTGAGTGAACTCACAGTTTTGCCCAGATTTCCTTCAGTCTGTTCCTTTCCAGTGATGGCAAGTGATGGGAACACTTCCTGTTTATTTAATAAGTCTAGACCTAGGTGGTTTCAGAGCTCTGGCTCAACATCTGATTTTCTTTTTCTTTTTAAGATTTTACCTACCATTTCCAGAGAGAGAGGAAGGGAGAGAGGCAGAGAGGGAGAGAAACATCAATGTATGGTTGCCTTTCACCTGCCTCCAGCTACGGACCTGGCTGGAGACCTGGCTTGCAACCTGGTTATGTGCCCTGGCTGGGAATCAAACCAGCGACCTTTGGGTTCGCAGGCCGGCCCGGCACCTTATCCACTGTGCCACCAGCCAAGGCCTGATTTTCTTGATGTTCCATATGTTGACAGAATAGCTGCCACAGATCCAGGCATCACATCTTCACACCAGCATGTCCAAAGACAGGAAGTGAGACAACCAGGGCAGCAAGAATGAGCTTCCTCCAGCTGTCTCTCTTTCTGCTCCCGCTTGTTTTTTTGTTTGTTTCTTGATTGTTTTTTTAATCAAGGAGGAAATCTCTTGCAGAAGCCTCCTAATAGGTATTCTCTGACATCTCACTGGCTAGAATGGGTCCCATGAACACTCCTAAGCAGCTGGGGAGGTTGGGAAAGCAATCCAACCTGTTCATTCTCTAGGAAGGTAGGCAAAAGGAAGAGCTGTTCAATATTCTATCATGAAAATGAATAACCACCGTGTCTTTTAGTTTCAGCTCCAGAATTTGTTTTTGAGCATGGTTATCAAACTTACCTGCCCACGGAGAGCAATGAAAACGAGACAGCGACAGTCATCTCTGTGCCTGCCAAGTCACGTGCCAAAAAGCCCACGGCTCCAGCTGCTCAGAAGAGGCTTAACTGTTGCTACCCAGGTAAAGGCAGCCTTGCGGCCCACTCGCATAAAGGGTGTGACATTCATGGGGTCCAGGGTTCTAACTCATGAACTCATTTTTTTTTAAAGATTTTATTCATTATCTAGAGAAGGGGAAGGGAGGGAGGGAGAGAGGAAGAGAGACATCCATGTATGGTTGCCTTTCACCTGCCTGTAACCACGGACCTGGCTGGAGACCTGGCTTGCAACCTGGTTATGTGCCCTGACTGGGAATCAAACCAGCAGCCTTTGGGTTCGCAGGCTGGCGCCTTATCCACTGCGCCACCAGCCAGGGCTTAACTCATGAACTCTTGATAACATGATGTAGATGTGTTCCAAACTTCTGGTGTAAAAATCAGAGCTCCACAGCATTTGCAACATTGCGGGCAGCCTTCCTCTCACTCACTGCCCCTGGTCATCGGGCACATGGGCTATTAAGTCTTTTTGAGCTGTGGGACTTGTGTGAATTTAAGGTGACTGTGCATTTTTTATGTTGCGCTGTAGCTTAGGAAGACGCCCAGAAAAATGTTTATTTTCTTACTTTTTTGGAAAAAAGAAAAAACTTCATTTGGAAGGAATTTCAAGATTACAGAAAAGTTACAAAAATTGCTCAAAACATTTCTGTATTCCCATCATCTGGGGTTCCCAAATGTTAACATATTATTTATGCTGTGTCATTCTTTCTATAAATACATATTTTTTTCCTTCGAGCCATCCTAGAGTAGTAAGTTGCAGACATGCTATTCCTGTCCTCCTCAGTGCCTCAATGTGTGTTTCCTAGAAACATGGAAACTCTTTTATATAATCAAAATCAGGAAATTAATAGTCATACACACCATTGCCAAATGACTGACCTTACTAAGACTTTACCAATCGTGTCTAGATGGAAAGAAAAGCATTTTCCCCAGGAGCCAATTCCCCATCATACTTTGCATTTAGTTTCCATGTGTCGTTTCCTTTCATCCTAAACTCTTCTTTCACGACTTGGACCTTTTTGACGAAGTACAGGCCAGGTATTATTCCTCAGCTGCGGTTTGTCTGATGTCTCCTCAAGGTTAGACTTAGCGATGGGCCGGAAGCCCAGAAGTGACGCTCTGGCCGTGGTCAGGGCTCACGGGGTGTACATCTGTCCCGTTTCCGTGGGGTTCACTTGCATTACTCATTTTGCTAAGTTCCCCCACTCTGCAGTTGCTGTGTTTCCCTTTGTGATGCATCTTCCTTCGCCTTTTTTCAGGTTGCCAGTTCAAGACTGCTTATGGCATGAAGGACATGGAGCGTCATTTAAAAATTCACACAGGTAAGAGCCATTTCTTCAGCACAGGCACCCTGGGCAAGTGTTCTGTTCAGGGAGCAGGGAACCAGACAAGTCAGACATGTGATGTGCAGGGAATGTCACAGCCACGCAGATACAAATTAAATCAAAATAAGATGCTGTTTCTGCACATTTTTGGCAGAAAATGTTTAAAGCAATAAAATCCAAGGCTGGAACAGCAAACTTACTAGTAGAAATGTAGTGATTTTGAAAACTAACCAGCCAGAAATCATTAAGATTTAAATGCACCTGTTTTTCTCATTTTGAGGAGATGATCCTATACATGTGTCTCCATGTGGATACACGTGTGTGCACGCATGTGAGAGAGAGATGATTGGTAAAGAGAAATGAAGGGGAAGAACAGTAACTTTTATGCATCTTTACATCATATCATTGGGTACAGTGAGTGTGTTATGTTTGAAATTTGAAGGAAGAATTTAATAAATACGAGGTCTGTCCTGAAAGTACGGGCTGTGCAACCTGTTTTAACTAGGGTGACATTGGCTGGATACTTTTGGGACAGACCTGGCATCTTTTTCAAAGGAAAGAAAAAGGTTGATGAATGGAAAAAGAAAAAATGTTATTTTGTCTGGTAATTTTAATTTTTCTTCAATTATTATTTTTACATCTCCTCATCTTTCTGCATGGAGAAATCGTTGCTTTTGTTACACTGTTTTAAACAAAAGGTGGTGTCAGCCAGGAGTCGCAGATATGTCACCAGCTAGTCAGCTCTGTGGGGACAGGGTTTAGCACAGGGACAGTGGTCTCTGCTCGCCTTGATGCCAGACACTCCCAGTTCCTCCCTGTGTCACTGGTGCCTTTCTAGCTGCTACCCCAGTGCTGGAGCCCAGAGGGAGTGAGTCTGAGCAGGTGAGTCTGAGTAGATGTGTGGGCTCTTTAAGAGGAGCCGCCGGGGCTCCAGAAGTTTATTCCACCAGCTCGATCCCCGCTGGTTTTTGCAGCCAGAAGTCGTGGAGACTTACCTGCCTGGCACTGGAACCCTGGGCTTCGGGGTCCGGTGTGGGGCTGGGACTCCTCACTCCTAGGCATCCCTCCTGAATTTTATCCACCACACCTGGGTGAGGGGCCAGCCTGTTCTGTCTCTGTGTCCCCCACCACTATGGATGGATGTGGTTTGATTCCGTAGTTGTCAGACTGCCATTCAACTCAAATTCTGATGGTTCCAAGTAGTGGTGGTTCTGTGTTTTAGTTGTAATTTTGATGTGCTTGCGCAGAGGTGAGCCATGACTCCCTGAGCTGCCATCTTGGCCAGAAGTCCTGCTGGACATGTATACATTTAAAGTAAACGTGTATAATGGAGGGACACACTGAAATTTGGCTTGGGGTCGCCGATTGCTCAAAGTTAACATTTTAGCCTCCGCCTTTGGAAGATGAGTTGTTTTGTTATTCCTTGGCCTGGCCCATGATGGCCTTATTGCACTGGGGTCACCACCCCATCTAATCAGCCTCACAGTGACAAGTCACTGAATGTATTCTAATTATCAGAATGTTAAGTGATTAAGTTTCAAGTATCTTGAACACCCTCAATGCAGCAAGCAGTGAGCCTTCCCTACGTTGACACTCCGTCAGCCAAGACTCGCGTGTTCATCGTTGCACGAGGGCAGCGCTGTAATTATTCACGTGTCGGGGAAACATGATGAGCATCTATGTAAGAGCAGCAGCCTTCACTCTACTTCTGCGTGTCTTCAGAAGGCATCTTTCACCTACAGTTAGCCAAGCTGGGGCTAATGGGATAATTTCTGCAAAACTGCAGTGTCTGCGTCAACATCCGTAAGTCTGGGAGTTGACAAGAAGGTGCCCTTCTCCCAGTTACTTCTGGCCAGGACGGCATGACTGGGGGTCAGAAAAGTGGGGTTCTGCACCCGCAGAGCTAGCCAGCCTCTGCTCACCATCTCCTGGGACAGGGACCCCCAGAGCTGTTTAGCAGCTAATGGTAATAGGGAATTATTCCTGGATGAGTAAATTGGACTATTAACATTTTTAGTAATAAAATTAAACATTCTAGATATGTTCTTAAGTGCTACATGTTTTTCTCTATAATGATAGTGATCAGCGTTGGCTGATAATTGACAAGAGCACTTGGTTACTCAAGATTTGTCTAAATTATATATTTGATATATTGTATAAAATAAAAGCTGCCCTGGCTGGTGTGGCTCAGTGGATTGGCACCAGTCCGCAAACCCAAAGGTCGCTGGTTCGATTCCCAGCCAGGGCACATAACCAGGTTACAAGCCAGGTCCCCAGCTGAAGGCAGATGAAAGGCAACCATACACTGATGCTTCTCTCCCTTTCTTCCTCCCTCCCTGCCCTTCTCTCTGAAAATAATAAATAAAATCTTTCAAAAATAAAATAAAATAATAAAAGATAAAAATCCCAACTCACAGCCCTCCTTTCTCTTATCCACTGTCTAAAAGTCACTAGTCTTAATTATCTGGTGTGTCTCACTCTTAGATTTTGGCATGCCTATACTGAGCCTAAAATGCACACGTGCTTTACTTCCCATCTCTTACTAACTTAATGTTCTATGTTATTATATTCCATATAATATTGTATATAACTTGCTGTTTTTCATTTACTGTTGGACGTCTTCCATTGTCAGTTTGTACATTATCTATTTTATTCTTTTCAATGGCCAAGTAAGGAATTGGTTCAGGAATTCCCGGTAACATGTGCACCTAAAATATTTAAACCTTGAAAGTCATGCCGTGGATATTGATGATGTGAAAAGATGTAGTCAGTGGGGAGGCAGTGTTGCATTTGGCCGAGGAAGCAAGGCAGTTGTTGAGGGAATTCAGTAAGTTTCCTCCGAGGCCTTTCAGAAAGGAAGTGTTAGTCACCCTGGTTACATCTTCCAGCCCCTGCAGGTGCACTGCCCCAACCTGCCCTGCCCTGCGGTGGACCCACCCCTTGCTTACAGCTGCCAGAAAGAACGGGAAAGTGCAGAAGGATAGAAAACACAGTGTCTGTACTAGAGGGACACATTCACCTTCTGTCATTTCCTTGACCAGGACTGCGTTGCGGAATCACACCTCGCTGCAAGTGAGGCTGAGAAATGTCATGATCACCGGTCAGCCTGAGCTCCGACAACGTCAGGGGTCCGAGTTTTAGGGCATGTCTGTTGCGAAAAGGGAAAAAGACAGAGTGGATGCAAGGGACAGGGGACACTTTGTTTTACGTAGCTGTACTTGAAACCTTGAGGTGCGTTCTGTTTTTAATGAGTAAGAAACTCCTGTTCAATGTAGGAAAAGCTAGAAAGTGCCAGGAAGAGCCTCTCCACCTTCAAAGTAGAACAAACCTTCCCCGCAGTTGACAGCCCGTTGCCGGCCACACGCCCAGCCTGGGGTTCGAGTGCCACGGGGGTCGCGGGCAGCTGTCTGTGCGCCACGCAGGCAGGCCCTTCCTTTCCGCCCGGCCGCCCCTGATGCTTCTGTGTGTGTGTCTGAAGGTGACAAACCGCACAAGTGCGAGGTCTGCGGCAAGTGCTTCAGCCGGAAGGACAAGCTGAAGACCCACATGCGGTGCCACACGGGCGTGAAGCCCTACAAGTGCAAGACGTGCGACTACGCCGCGGCCGACAGCAGCAGCCTCAACAAGCACCTGCGGATCCACTCGGACGAGCGGCCCTTCAAGTGCCAGATCTGCCCCTACGCCAGCCGCAACTCCAGCCAGCTCACCGTGCACCTGCGCTCCCACACAGGTAAGGCCCTGGCCGCAGCCTCAGCGCGCGGCCGCGGTGCCACTGAGCGAGCCAGGGGCCGTGAGGGCCCCCACTGTTCGCAGCCGTTGCTGTTTTCATCTCCCCAGAGGGACCTTTCTCAGTAAATAGTGGAGCACATCAGTTTATTAATATAAATACACATGTGTGTAACTTTATAACCTACTAGTAAAGCCTTTAATTGAGGAGATCTAAATGAAATAGAGGTTTAAATGATGCGTTTTTAATAAATTCTTATGTAATAGTTTGTTAGCCATTTCACTCCATTTTTTTGTTTGTTTGTTTTAAGATTTTGTTTATTTTTTAGAGAGAGGGGAAGGGAGGGAGAGAGAAACATCAATGTGTGGCTGCCTCTTGAGCTCCCCCTACTGGGAACCTGGTCCTCAACCCAGGCATGTGACCTGACTGGGACTCGAACCAGCGACCCTTTGGTTTGTAGTCTGGTGCTCAGTCCACTGAGCCACACCAGCCAGGGCTCACGCCATTTTAAAGTGTGTTCTCGACTCGTTCAGTGTGGGACATCTTGATGGGAAACTCATCAGAGCAGGTAATTTAGCAGATTGTGTATATTTTCCTTTCAACCAGCATCTCCATTAGCTATTAACACAACGATGCTACGTAACAACCACCACAGAACCTCAGTGGCATATCATACTCAGCATGTAATGCTCACATACTTCCGGGCAGCAGGGGTGGCTAGACCACTCTGCTGATCTTGGCTGGGCTTCCGCATCTGTGTGGGAAGGCAGGGTACCCACCAGTGCTGGCTGCGGGCCTCCTGGCTCTCTACTTGCCTTGGCCAGGGCAGTCTGGCTCTGCTACCCATGTTCCTCATCCTCCTTCTCAAACCCATGGGCCACCCCAGGCTTGTCCCTCTCATGACAGTGGCAGTAATATGGGCAAGTAACCCCCTTTCAAACCTCTCCTTGTATCCCCTTGGCTACAGCAGGTTATATTTAGGGCCTGGTGTCAAGGGATGGGGCTGAGCTCACCCCCAGATCACCACAAGGTCCCATGTCAAAGGCCAGAGATTTGAGGAGGGATAAAGAATTGGGGCCATTTTTACGAACAGCAATCCACCCCACCATTATTCACATCTTTCTGACACGTAGATGCATTCACACCCTTCTGAGACCCCCACAAAAGTCACGTCCAATCACAGGGTCAGACTTAAAGTCCTGGATCTCATGATCACTCTCAACCTGGAGCCCTTGCAGTACATGACAAGTTTTCTGTCCCCACACTGCCACTGGACAGAGCCAGGGTAATGGCCGCTGAAAGGGTAAGAACAGGAGGGCCCACGCATTACTGAAATCCCTCTGACAAGTGTCCCCCAACTCTGCGGACAGGGAAAGCCTCTTGGTTAGGCTTTGTCTCACCTCCTGGTTCCTGACTCTGTCCAAGAGAGCATCCTTTCCATCACCTTCCTTAGCTCCTTCCGAAAGGAGTGAAAAATGTACCTTTGAGAAACTCTACATCCTGTCTACTGAAAGTTGAGGACCTTTTTAGATTTTGTTTTAGTGTTAGTTGGAGAAAGCTTCACTAGTAGACTGTCCTAAAAAGTTTGTGAGTCTCCTGTGTATCCGTGTGCCAAAAGCCACACCCGCAGTGCTTCCGGAGACTTGCCGTTCCTCTAAAGCCAACAACAGGCACTTTGACATACGAGGTCTGTCCCATAAGCATCGGCCACACAAACCATTTTCATTATATTGATCTTGGCTCATTACTTTAGCGACAGACCTCACAGAACCTTCCGTGGGTTGAATCCCTTGAGATCTGCAGGATCAGGACCTCGTCCAGCTGATGGACTCGACTTGGACCAGCTTCACTCTTGCGGATTGTAGCAGAGAGCTCGGCATGCACACCCTTCGTTTCTCATTCGTGCTCCCACCCCCACCAGTTTCCGGGCTGGGATCTTTGGCCACAAGCTTTTTTTCTTACTTTGAAAACCTTTTATTAGCTAGAGATGAGACTCTTTATCCAGCCCAGCACACCTTCGATTTTGTGTATTCTAAGTTCAATTTATAAAATGGCCAGTTCCTCTTTTATTGGTCCCGTTCTTAGGGTGGCTTGTCATGTGCAGCTGCTGAGACACTCTCGGTGTTTTTACCTAGAATTAATCTCTTGATCAAATCCAAAATTCAATAGGTGGATTTTCTGTCTTCTAAGTGACAACTGGTGACAGTTTTACCAAATGTTTGCGATTACATAGTGTACAGTCGGCTTCTGCCTGCCAACCAACCAGTCCGAAACCCAGTGCTGCATAGTGGAATTTTCTGGGTGACTTATCTGTTGTCACAAAAATGCAATGTAACAAGCCCCCCGCCCATGAAACCTCCATGGATACAATATACCTTTTTCTGTTCAGATGTTGGGGATCAGCTGGATGTCGTTGGCAGTTCTGCTGATCTTGGCCAGGCTCTCTTGCAAGTCTGAGACTGCTGGCTGTGGCCTGGCTGTCCCCAGGTTCACCGCAGTGTGCAAGCCCTGCTCCATGCGCCTGTCATCCTCCTCCTGGTACCTGCAGGCCCTGTAGGCCAGGTTTGACCTTCTCATGGCTGGATGATAGGCGTGTGAGCGAGCAAACCCCGGTGCACACGCCATTTCAAGCCGTTACTTGTGTCAAGTCTACTTGGCTGAATAGAATAACACGCTCAACCTGTTGCCTGAGGTCATGGCAGGCCATCCAGCCCCGGGCGGGAGGGCGTGCAGAGGCTGTGGCTACTGGGAGGGGTGAAAGGTGGGGAGATTTGGGGACACGTTTGCGATCCACTCTAGCACATGAAGACATTGCTGTGACTGATGCCCAACTGAGTTTCTTCAGACATCACCACCACCTGAGTTAGAGGGGCTTCTCATTTGTGGAAATGGTTCAGAGTCATTTTGACTTATAAAGAGAAACTTAGCATTTATAGTAGCACCTTTACATGGGTTCAGAAGAGGTGTATCTTCTAAGAATTTGAATGTGTGCCTTGGAATGTTCCTTTCCCTCTTTCAAGTCTGTGGCCCTTAAAATTTTTGCAAACTGCAAAATTAATAGGAGTCCATTTTTACCTTTCGTTTGCTTTGATCAGCTACATCGTCAGTCTTGGGCTACTGGGGACCAGGTAGCAGGCAGGAACACAGGTGGTCGTCGGCTTTGGAGAGCTGTGGCCCAGGGGGACGCACACTGACTAGCCCGGCTCATCTAAAAAATTTGTGGTTAAAGAGGGGAGAAAAGGTGGCAAAAGTATCTAAACCTTTGACTTCCATGTCAGAAGTGTTGTTAAGCTCTGTGAGATTTGGTTCTCTGCTATCTGGGTTTCATGTCTGCTAATTGCTTTCTTTTAGAAAAGGCAGAAAGCCAGGTCTCCAGCCAGGTCTGTAGCTGGAGGCAGGTGAAAGGCAACCATACGTTGATGTCTCTCTCTTTCTCTGCCTCTATCCCTTCCCCTCTCTCTAAAAATAAATAAAATTTTTAAAAAAGGCAAAAAGATTGTCACTAATTTGGGCAGGGCTGTAATAGGAAAACCTAATGCAACATTCTGGAGCAAGAGATTCTCACTCTGAGACTGCAGGTACCTCCACCCAGGGTTCCATGAATAGAATTTACAGGGTCCACGAAGTTGGATGGGCAATAATTGTACATCTTCATTTTCACTAACTTGTACTGCAAGTGATGTGCCCTTTAATTACAAAAATTGGCCAGCCAGCCTGATAGCAGTGAATGTGAACTTGTTGCCAGCAGAAATCACAGGTCTTTTCATCATAGTTGCAAGTAGATTAGAATTTCTTATATTCTCTTCTCTCTTTAGAAATCACTGTTTTATTAGACTGCTGTTAGATCTTACTTAATACATTGATAAAGCACATGCATTGCTGTATCACAAATTTCTTCTTTAAATTTTTAAAATAACTATTTAGATAGAATCATTTTCTTTTGTATTCCTGTTCATTTTTAGTTTACTTCACATATGTAATCTTATTCTCCGAAAGGGTCCATGGGTTTCACTGAACTGGGAAAAGGGACCGATGGTATAAAAAGGGTTAGGAATAACATTCAGCCAACTTTTCCTATAAAGGGTCAGATAGTACACATTCTAGGCTTTGTGAGCCATAAAAACTCTGTTACAGTAGTTCTCTGCCTTCAAAGTGACCAAAAACAACACCTAAACAAATGGGTATGGCTGCATACCAATAAAACTTTATTTGCAAAAACAGGCTATAGCTTACCACTTCTTGTCCTCTTATTGAGTGTGCACGGTCTTGGTGGTATTTAGTCACATAGAAATTGTTGTTTAGGTTTGGGTTCTCCGTTTTCTCGAAACTTGCGGTATTTGCTCCCTGTGAGTTTTAACTGCACGTATGAAGCAGCTCATGGTGGTGTGTTAGGCCTTATCCCAAAAAGCAGGAACACAATCTTACTCTTTTGAGCTTGTGGCCTAAGAAAGGAAACATCGGCCATACACACCGGTGATTACCCGGCGTCTAAGAATACCGGCCTCGGAGTCAGCCTGGGGTGGCACCCAACCTCTGCTGTGTGCTCCCGGGTGACGTGAACAAGGTATCTAGTCTCTCTAGCCTCCGTTTCCTCACGTGTGCATCCGTAGTGTTACTAATAATAATATTGCTAATATACCTCCCGCCTGGGACCGTGGGAGCATCCGAGGCCATTCTTGCGGAGCGCTCAGCAGAGCCTGCCGTCCGGAAGCAGCCGGGAAGAACCTTAGCAACGGCGGTTTCGCTTATTGACGCGGACGGAAGGGGCGGGGTCACCGGTGTGCCTTAGCCACTTGGGGCGTGGCATTCATTCATTGGCAAAATCAGTTTGGAATATCACAGCTGTTTCGATGTTTGCAGTTTCACTTGCCCTGCTCACCTTTCAGCGAATATGAATTTAAAATAAAGGTTTAAAAAAGTCAAGCAGCCGGATTTGGTAACTTCATGACTAAAGAGCACCGCTGGCAATGCGGGATAAATAAAGTGTGCATCATAAACATCTTTATTAATAAAAAAAACTGCCTGAAGTATAAGCTGGGCGCGTCAATCACTGTAAAAAGAACAATCTGATGAATGAGCGCGGCGATGACTGATTGGACAATGTGCCCTTCAATCTGTCGCGAGGCGTGGCTCCATCCAGATGGACGCGTCGTGCGGAGCGGCTGTGGCCGGCCGAGGGCAGCGGGGTCTCCGTAACTCTGGGAACCGCTGCTCCTTTGTCGTAAAGACTTGACGTGGGCCGCGTACAGAGCCCTTTCAGTCCGGTTTCTCTCCTGGGTGTTGTGGCTGTGGAGGCGCACCGAGCATGTGGTGGCGGCTCAGGTTTGGGGAGAGAAGAGAAGCGCCCGCACCGCGTTTTCTCCTGCCAGGGGCGCCTGGGAGCCGCGGTGAGAAGGTCGCCGCCGCCCGCCTGGCGGACGCGGCTTTCTGGTGCGCGCTTCGGGGGGATCCGCGTGGTTGTTGCCTGCCTGTTCTCATCGAAACTCACCTTGTGTTGACAGGGGACGCCCCCTTCCAGTGCTGGCTCTGTAGCGCCAAGTTCAAAATCAGCTCGGACTTGAAAAGGCACATGCGCGTGCACTCGGGGGAGAAGCCCTTCAAGTGCGAGTTCTGCAACGTCCGCTGCACCATGAAGGGAAACCTCAAGTCGCACATCCGCATCAAGCACAGCGGGAATAACTTCAAGTGTCCGCACTGCGACTTCCTGGGGGACAGCAAGGCCACGCTGCGCAAGCACAGCCGCGCGCACCAGGCCGAGCACCCCGAGAAGTGCGCCGAGTGCAGCTACGCCTGCTCCAGCAAGGCCGCCCTGCGCGTGCATGAGCGCGTCCACTGCGCCGACCGCCCCTTCAAGTGCCGCTACTGCAGCTTCGACTCCAAGCAGCCCAGCAACCTGAGCAAGCACATGAAGAAGTTTCACGGGGACGTGCTCAAGGCCGAGGCCTCGGAGAGGAAGGACGCGGGCCGCCAGAGCAGCCGGCAGGTGGCCAAGCTGGACGCCAAGAAGACTTTCCACTGTGACATATGCGACGCGTCCTTCATGCGGGAGGACTCGCTGCGGAGCCACAAGCGGCAGCACAGTGAGTACAACGAGAGCAAGAACGCGGACGTGACCGTCCTGCAGTTTCAGATCGACCCCAGCAGGCAGCCGGCCGCGCCCCTCACGGTGGGGCACCTGCAGGTGCCGCTGCAGCCCAGCCCGGTGCCCCAGTTCGGCGAGGGGAGAGTCAAAATCATCGTGGGGCATCAGGTGCCGCCGGCAAACACCATTGTCCAGGCCGCCGCCGCCGTGAACATCGTGCCCTCCACCCTGGTGGCCCAGGGCCCCGAGGAGCTCCCGGGGGGCAGCCGGCTGCAGATCCTGCGCCACGTCAACCTGATCGCCCCGCCGCCGTCCGCGGGGGGTCCGAGCGAGGCGGGCGCCATGGCCCAGCCCGCAGTCCTGCTGACCACGCACGACCAGGCGGACGGAGCCACTCTGCACCAGACCCTCATCCCCGCGGCGCCGGGCGTCCCCCAGGAAGGCTCGGGCAGCCAGACTTTTATCACCAGCTCTGGAATTACTTGCACGGACTTTGAAGGCCTTAACGCTCTGATCCAGGAGGGGGCGGCTGAAGTGACTGTGGTCAGCGAGGAGGGCCAGAACATCGCTGTGGCCACCACAGCCTCGCCCATATTCTCCTCTTCCCAGCAGGAATTACCCAAGCAGACCTACTCTATCATTCAAGGAGGGGCCCACCCAGCTTTGCTCTGTCCAGCGGATTCCATACCAGATTAGTGCTGAAAAAAGCAGAAGAAACGGGAGTGGAAATGTAACAGAAAAATGTCATACATAGAATTCTGTAAGAGGGAATGCCCTTTGTGTTTTTAAAGATTATTGTGAAAACACATACACACACCCTGGAATAAATTGTAATTTTATATTGTTTACTATAATTTTTTAATGCTGTGATAACTTGGAGACCCCCTCTCAAAGTTATTTGTAACTGTTGTAGAATCTTAAATGTTACCAGAATAATTCCGATCAGGGGTTGACATGAAATGCATTGAGTAGTGAGCACATATGTTTCCAACTTGATCTCCCACTCTAATAAAGGTTTTTCTCCATGTCATTAAACCTGTGTAGTAGTAAATGGTACTTTCCAGCCTTTCTTAGGTGCCATTCTGAAATACCCCTGCAGAGTTTGGAGCACTAGTATTTCAGTACATGGATAGAAATCTGTGGTATAAAGGACCATTTTCTACATAATGCCACATAGGTCTATTTGACCCCCCAAAAAAGTTTAGTGCTGATGAGATAAAAAGGACTGGTTTTCTAATAAATTGATCATCAAAATACACTGAATGTTAATGATTCTGTAGTCACTGTATGGTTTTGGGGTTGAAGGGATGTGA
Organism: Noctilio leporinus; assembly: GCA_004026585.1. Classification (NCBI taxonomy): domain Eukaryota; kingdom Metazoa; phylum Chordata; class Mammalia; order Chiroptera; family Noctilionidae; genus Noctilio; species Noctilio leporinus. Next base: position 70,924 of record PVIW01007429.1, read on the forward strand.
ATTATCATATTAAAGAGAACTTGAAGAACAGAGGTCTGTAGTTCTCTCTCACAAATGTTACACAAACATCTTACCTCCTTAACGTCCGACTAAATACGTGATACTTAACAAGTGACACAACCATCATTTTCTTTTTGAAACTTCAGAGTGACACCCCTGACATTTCTGGCCGGGTGCAACTATGATGCAAGTTTCTACTAACCTTTAGGACAGAGTTGCATTGTTTCAGATACCAGGCATGTGCAATTCCCCAGGCAGGCAAGAAGCAGCTCTTTTTCCAACGTGAGAAGAGATGCCGGTGTTACCGTTTCGAATGGAAGTGCCGTGTGGCCAGTAGATGGCGCCAGAGAGCAAGCTAGGGTTGCCCACGCTTCCACCCAGAGGCTTGAATGGGGGTCCTGATGTCTGATTGCTAGGAAGTATTTATTTTCATAACTGCAATGGCAACAATGACTTCTTAACTGCAGTTTGATAAAAAGTTGAAAGAGCTTGCACATCCTGTGTGAGTATTTGAAACGGCATTGCTTTAAGAACATTGCATTCAGCTCTGTAGGAAGCGGAGCTGTTGAATTTTAGCTGGGAAGCTTCTATTGGCATGAACTTTTTTATGCAGATTGATCCGTTATTTCAGCTTTTAAAGAAATGTTTCCGGCCCTGGACTGATGTGGCTCAGTGGATTGATCACCGCCTGCGAAACCAAAGGTCGCTGGTTCGATTCCCAGGCAGGGCACATAACCAGGTTGCAAGCCAGGTCTCCAGCCAGGTCCTTAGCTGGAGGCAGGTGAAAGGCAACCATACATTGATGTTTCCCTCCCTTTCTTCCTCCCTTCCTTCCCCTCTCTAAAAATAATGAATAAATTTTTTTTAAAAATGTTTCCTAATTGTAAATGTAATGTGTATTCAAGATAGAAAGTATGGGAAACATGATTTAGAAAAATCACTCCCAAAAAACCTTGCTGCCCAGATATAAAAATTGGGACCACTTTGACGGACTGTCTCCTAATTTTTCTTCATGCTTATGTCTGTATGTTTTCTACTTCAGTTACAGAGTTGAGACTGAATTGAGCATACTATTCCTTTTTATATAGTATATTTCATTTTACATCTTTCTATCTCCACCTAACTGCTGCCCTTCATATAAACATGTACATTTATCACACATATATTTTCTTAAACATGCTACAACAGAAAAAAAAAACTTGTTCCTTGCAATAGACTCTGCAGAATTATACAAAAACCAAACCAATAATCTCCATCCCCAGCCTTTATTACCCCATCCAACATAATTGAAGTTTTCTCTGTACTCTTACCAACATACATCACATCAAAAAATAACCTAGGAAAGGTTTTTGTCCTTTTTTTGTAATAATTGGATCATACCCTGCCTCTTTCTCTATAACTTGTTCTTGTTCCATGACTAACAGGACTAAGGGTCCAGCTATCCCAAATTTCATTTTTTTTTAAACTCTCATCCATTTCCAGAGAGAGGGGAAGGGAGGGAGAAAAAGACAGGGAGAAACATCAATGTGTGGTTGCCTCTCGTGCGCCCCCAGCTGGGAACCTGGCCCGCAGTACAGGCATGTGCCCTGACCAGGAATCAAACCAGTGACCCCCCTTGCTTCTTAGGCGGGTGTTCAATCCACTGAGCCACACCAACCAGGGCCCCAATTTCATTTTTTAAGCAAAAGTTAGAATGTGGTAACCATACTTTTATTCAATAATCTCATTTGTAGACATTTAGGTTGTTTTTGTTTTTGTTTGCCATTACAAACTGCCACAGTGAACATCCTACATAATTCCTCCTATTCAGTTGTACTTTTGGAGTCTCAGTGCATTTTCATAGGTTTCAAAATGGTGGTCTCAGCCCTGGCTGGTAGCACAGTGGATAAGGTGCCGGCCTGTGAACCCAAAGGTCACAGGTTCGATTCCCCAGCCAGGGCACATTACCAGGTTGCAAACCAGGTCTCCAGTCAGGTCTGTGGCTGGAGGCAGGTGAAACGCAACCATACATTGATGTCTCTCTCCCTCACTGCCTCTCTCCCTTCCCCTCTTTCTAAAAATAATGAAATAAAATCTTTAAAAAAAAAAAA
>PVIW01007430.1:0-29489 GCA_004026585.1 Noctilio leporinus
CCTGAGAGGCAAGCTGTAGAACTGCCCGAAGGATGAAGATATAAGAAAGGATAACAAAGAGCAGATCCAACACCACTATAAACATGGCCACTGCAATGCCATAGATATTGTTGAATCGAGTGTCCCCACAAGCTAGTCTTACCACAGCCATGTGCTCACAGTAGCAGTGGGCGATCTTGGGGCCTCGGCAATAGTGGAAACGTCTGAGCAGAAAGGGGAGTGGAGTCATTAGTGTCACAGCCCGAATCATAGCAGCCATGCCAGTCTTGGTGATAAGGGGCCCAGTCAGGATTGTGGTGTAGTGCAGTGGCTTGCAGATGGCCACATAGCGGTCAAAAGCCATGGCCAGCAGCACTGCTGACTCCATGATGGAAAAGGAATGAAGAAAGAACATCTGTACCAGACAAGCATAGAAGTTGATCTCTCGATCTCTAAACCAAAAAATAGACAGCATTTTGGGAAGTGTTGTAGAAGAAAGAATCAGATCAATGGCTGCCAGCATGGCCAGAAAGAGGTACATGGGCTCATGGAGGGCTGCATCAGCCTGGATGATGAAGAGAAGGGTGCAGTTGCCTAGCAGGGCCAGAGTATAGGCTGAGCAGAATGGAATGGAGATCCAGATATGTAGGTGCTCCAGACCTGGAATTCCCATCAACAAGAAGTATTCTGGATGAGTTGAAGTGATATTGGAGGTTAACATAGCCACTGAAATTTTTCTTCCTGTTTTCTACTTCCACAGAGCCCTTGTAATGTCAGCTGAATTACAGTGCTCAAGTTCAAACTCAGATCATTCACAAAGGAGGATTAACTCTTGGTCCCATTTCTAGACCTTAAAAGAAATTAGAAAATTATTCTAATATGTATTGCCAAACACTATATATGATCTCTGCCCTCAAGGTGCTTATAAAATCATTGTGTGATCAGGATATTGAATAACAATAGAACTAGTATCACAAAGCATCCTTCATTGAGGAATTGAGTGGATGAAGAGCTTTCTATGGTCTTTGTATGGTAAAGAACAGCTTTATAGAAGATGTAGGTCCCTGCCTAATTCTAATCTTACCCCAAAATATCCAGTCTTCTGATTTCTTCCAAACTCAAGTTATATTTCTAATTATGAAAGGAGAGTATCTGCCCTGAGATGCCAAGTCTGGCTGTATAAGAAATAATTAAGCATAGAATCTTCTAATAATTTAATTTCCTCTAAGGTCTATAGGTTTCCTCTAGTGGGGTTTCCATTGATCCTTACTTGACACTCAGAAATCATACCATGAAGCCCTACCTCTCCAGCTAACTTGAGAACATGAGTTCTATTGTTATTTCCCTCACTAACTTTAGTTTAGCTTCCATATCTACGTGCTTCTTCCTTCATCTACCTTCTTCCAAAGCATTCATGACATTTAGAAAAGGTGATAATCTACTCCCACTTAATTGTAAGACTGACTGCTGAACTTCACACCATTCTTTTTTTCCCATTGGTATCCCCTTGGTATCCTCCATTTTTCCCTTTAATCATCATTTCCTTTGAAAATCATTTGTTTAATCATTTGTTTCCCAAAATTTTGACCTATGCTCCCTTCTCTAATTTTTCAGTTCCTATCTAAAAAGTTTCTTCTGAAGATTTATTCAGATAGTCTTTTTAGAAACTTAGCACAGTAAATGAATGGATAAAAAAATGTAGTGTCTATACACATTAGAACATTATTCAGTCATAAAAAGAAGGAAATCGTGCCATTTCCAACAGCATGGATGAACCTTGAGGGCATTATGCTAAGTGATTAATTCAGGCAAAAAAAAAAAGATAAATACAATATGATCTCACTTATATGTGGAATATAACAAAACAAAACTCATAAAAAATAAAAACGGAAAATAGACTGGTAATTGCCAGGGCTGGGGGAATTGAGCAAAGGTGGTCAAAGAGGACAAACTTCCATTTACAAGATAAATATGTTTGGGGAATAGCAATGTACAGTATGCAAACTATAGTTAACAATATTGTATGGTATGTTTGAAAGTTGTTAAAAGAATAGCTATTAAAAGTTCTCATCACCAGAAAAAAAGAAATTGTAACTATATAAGGTGATAGGTGTTAACTAAACATGTAGTGATCATCTTACAATATACTCATACTTATATCAAAACATGGTATATACCTCAAACTAATACAATGTTACTGTCAATTATGTCTCAATAAAACTTAAGTTTTTTCTTAAATTTTAAATTAAAAATTGATTAGCAAAAACCCACATTAAAAGTGCTTAGTAAATGTAATCACTCTTTTCAATTAAGGAAACTAAAGGTTAAATTATTTAATGGCAATCTCATTGCTGGTAAATGTCAATGATTAAACTTCAACTTTGAGAAACAGTGTCTTAAATCACTCTACTCTTCTGCCTATACATTTTTGCTCCACAATCAGTTCAAACCTAGCATGTTCAAGTTAAATAAAACTCTTTACTCATGACCATGGTACAGGGGAAATCTCTAGAATGTAAAGAGTTGGACCCAAGTGATGATTATGCCATTAGTCCACCAACAGAAACTGATATCAATCACTGACATTTTTAATGGTTTAGTTTCCTTGCCTATAAATAAAGGTAATAACTATACTTTCCATGATCATCTTACTGAGTTTTATTGTGAGGAAAGATAAAATCACATATTAAAATAGACCTTGAAAACTGTAAAGTATTGTACAAATGCTACTTGTCATACTATCTTCCTCCCCGACACAACTCTACCCACTTTTCTAAAATTTTTATTTTCATTTGTTTAAAAATTTTGACAGTGTTCAATCTCCACTTCCTCATCCCTCATTTGATTTCCAGTCCTTTCCAATCTAGCTTCCATCTCCATTAATCCCTTTCCACTGATCTTGTCATCACTTCTTTTTCCCCTCATTCTTTCCTTTTCTTTTTTATTCCCCTTCTAGTCTCATACTTTGCTAGGTGTTCCCTTGGCTTTTTTACTATGTCTATTCAAAGATTTCCCAAATGTATACATCCCAGAATAGTATATAACACATTTTCTCTTAGGTGTTCCACATTTGTCTCAAATAAAATATAGCCAAAAGAGGTGTCTTACCCCCTCATACACTTTTTCCTCCCCTTGCCTTATCTACCTAGCTTTATATTACTGCCACCCATCCTCTAGTAAGTGGCTTCCACAATGCAGAGACATTTCTTCCTTCTTCTTTCATATTCAGTTCATTAGCAAATCTTATCAACCTGAAAAATGTGTTTTACTCCCTACTCATTTCCTTACTCCTACCAACATTCTTTTTAAATCACTACCATCTTTCATCCAGGCTACAAAAGCTTTCTCACTGGTACTCCTCTCAATATCCCTGGCCCTCAGTTTATTTGCCCCCACACCTCATTCTCACAGCTAGACTACTCTGTTTAAAATGCTTAATAATACACCAACCTTCCTTCTTCCCAGGTTCCACTAAAATATACTTCTAGTGCCATTCACACTCCAATGCTCTGTTTATCTGGTCTCCTCCATCCTCCCTGCTTGGCATGAGCATTTGTTCAGTCTTTATATGCTATTGCCCTGTGTTTTTTTTCCTGTCTCCACAGTCAAGGTATCAGCAAATGACAAAGGGAAGCCTGAGTCATTTATTTCTGCCTCCCAAAAAGTACACATGGCTCCATACCTAGAGGCTATTCAGTCAGTGAGGTAAACCATTTAGTAGACCACACCTTTATCCTGAGCAGACCTTATAATAATGCATTTTGGGCACTAGCTAGTCCTCAAATGGTCATGGAGAAAGTTCATAGCAGATCTAAGACAAATTTTACATCTCCTAACTCCTACACCAGGATCATGTCTATAGAACCTATGCAAATGTAAAGGTATTTGTTGCTGAAATCTTTAACTAATGAGTGTACCTGACCTGTCCCTTCGACCTCCTTATTTCAGGTTTCTTCTTTATTCCCCCCTGGACTATTACAGCACCTAGGAGTGATGTGGGGTCAGAAAGTGAAGTAGGAATGAAGCAAGCTGCACTGACAGGAGGAACATGACTGACCAGGCTAAAGTTTCCCTAAGGTGGCACCTAATGCACAACACAGGAGCACAGGCCTGGGTGGCAGAAAAGAGTTTCTTATAATAATGGCAGAATAGCAGGACTTGAAGCTCATAGAAGGTAAAGCATTTGAGGAGGATAGAAAGACAGTCTTTTACTAATACAGACATTATTAGCAAAATAATGATGATATTTTATTTTCATTATTATGAAAATGATGAGAATGATATAAGACAAGAGGGTTGGGAGGTGAGATAATGCCTAAGGCCAGGATAAAGTGTTTAGACACAAGAGGTACCAGAGAGATGGGCTCATCCCCCTAACCCAGCTAGTTTTCTCAAACATTAGACATACTCTTCTCTTATTGAGGCTCCACTCAGCCTTTGGGTTATTCCTCTTAGTGACTGCAATGTCCAGTTTTATTTCTGTCCTGGCTATTCCAGGTTTCTCTGCCAGCCTCAGCTCATGTGGCCTCTGTCCTTGACCCTGCTCTAGCCCTCTGGTAGCCAGCTGGCCTCAGCCTAAGTACCCCTCCCTGGTCTGCTCACCCCTCATCCCATTTGTGCCAACACCTTTACTATCTCCCGTGTATTCCCAGTCTATGCCTACCACCACTGAGCTCTCACCCCTCAGTGTGGTGCTCAGTTCATTTTCTGTAGGCTCAGGAAACACGGGTGCAGTTTTCTTCTCAGGGAGAGGAAGGTGCGGAGAAGGGAGTTGGATATCCTCACAATCAGCTTGTCTTCTCCCAAAAGAAATGAAAGGAACAGCCTATTCTCTCTCTGAAGAATATCCTTAAAAGGCCCAATGATGGATCTGGTGCCTTCTCTGGGGGTGACTGTAGGGAACTTCTCGATCCCAGTCACCAGTCTTTTGAGGTTCTGGTCCCTGGCTTTCTGCAGATGCTACTCCCTCACCATTCTGTGATGTTCAATCATGCCTCCCTTGAGGCAGAGTGTAGTCTGTTTGCAGTAATTATTGTGCCTTTCACCACCCTCACCTTCCTCTCCTGCAGAACCTACTGAGAAATAGAGTCTCCTGAGAACATACAAACAGATCCCTGCTGTGCGTGCTTTGGGGATTTTGTTTTTAATTTATGATTCACTAAAGTATAGCTGATGTGTAATATTATATTATATTAGTACAATGTAGTGATTTGACAGTTATATACCTTTTTGTGATGTGAACACCACATTAAGTCCAGCAACCATCTATCACCAAAGTTATTACAATATTATTGCCTATATTCCCTATGTTGTACACTACACCCCTGTGACTTATTTTATAACTGGAAGTTTATATTTCTCTTTTTTTAAGATTTTATTTATTATTTTTCAGAGAGAGGGGAAGGAAGAGAGGCAGAGAGAGACATCAATGTATGGTTGCCTTTCACCTGCCTCCAGCCTTGGGCCTGGCTGGAGACCTGGCTTGCAACCTGGTTATGTGCCCTGGCTGGGAATCGAACCAGGGACCTTTGGGTTCGCAGGCCAGCACCTTATCCACTGTGCCACCAGCCAGGGCTTTTGGAAGTTTATATTTCTTATGCCCCTTCATCCCTTTCTCCTATTCCTCACCCTCCTCTCTGGCAACCATAAGTTTGTTCTCTGTATCAGAGTATCAGAGTCTGTTTCTGTGGTGTTTTTTGTTTTTTTGTTTTTTGTTTTGTTTTGTTTTGTTTTTGGTTTGGTTTGGTTTGATTTGGTTGACTGGTATTTCAAGATTTTTTAGATTCCACACTTAAGTGAAATCATACTATATTTGCCTTTTTCTGTCTGACTTACTTTACTTAGCATAATACCCTCTAGCTCCACCATGTTGTCAAAAATGGCAGGGTTTCTTTATTTTTATGGCTGAGTAATATTCCATTGTACATACATACCACATCTTCTTTATCCATTCATCTATTGATGAACACCTACATTTATTCCATATTTTGACTATTGTAAATAATGCTGCAATGAACATAGAGGTTTATATACCTTTTTCAGATTAGTGCTTTTATTTTCTTTGGATAAGTACTCAGAAGTGTGATTGCTTGGGTGTATGGTAGTTCCATTTTTTATTTTTTGAGGAACCTCCATTTTGGATTGTTGCCTTTGAAGATGGATTCAGTCATAACTGAAGTCAAGGTTACCTATTCATTTTTTTCTTTGTCTCCTCTGGTTTGGATTTTTCATGTTGTTTTGTTTTATAAACAGAACTATGAGCTAAAGCTGACTGGAAGATTTAGGTTTGAATCCCAGCTTGTGACCTTGATGAGGCACTTAATCTCTCTATACCCTGGATTGTTTAGCTATTGTGTGGGGACAATAATGTTATTCCTGATCACCTCTCACAATTTGGGGAGTATCCGATGAGAGATCATTGAAGAATAGTTATCAATGTTGTTATTAATTAATATTTAATAAATATTAACCATTACTAATAATGCCAGTTCATCAATAAGTGCTATCTGTTACATCTTCTAAGCATACCCAAAGTGTAATCACTTTTAACTGCCTCTACTGATACCCCTCTGGGTAAAACCATCATCATTTCACTCTTTGGCTATAACAATGACCCTCAAACTAGGTTCCACCTTTTACCCCTGTCTTTTTATATGAGAATAGCATCCAGGGTACATCTTTTAAAATTTAACTCTTGTTCAAAATTTTCCAATGGCTATTGACACTTCAAATATAATCTGAACCTTGCTTACCTCTCCAAATTCATCTCCTACTTTATTTTCTCAGCCTCTCTATTCCAGAAACTAGCCTAACATTATCCCTCAAATTTACCAAACAAAGAGAAAAACCAAAATGGCAGAGGAGTAAGTGGAGCTACACCAATCTCCTCCCAGGATCAATCTGGAATTACAACTTAATTGGGGAGAAGTCATTCATAATAGCCAACAGAACACCAGCTGGAGAGAAGCCTTATAACCATGGACAGAACAAAAGAGCCAATTCATCACAATGTGACTGGTAGGAAGTGCAGAAATGTGCGAGGGCTGGCTAGGCTCCCACAGGCGACAGCTGAAGGGTTGGAGAAAACATCTCAGCAGCTAGGGGCTCCACGTGAGAAGGGTGGGTTCTAAACTCCCAGCCACATTTCCCAGCCTACAGCACCACAGCTGAGATTAAACAGCATCCAGCTGTGAAAAGTAAAAGCTGCCAGGTTTAGCTGGCTTGAAAGAGACAGAGTTCTTAAAGAGACCAAGCATGAAAATACATTAGCACCCACTTACCCCGGTCTCCAGCAGAGGGAGGGTAGAATGAACTAGAAACACTTAAGGAGTGTTTGGAGCAGTGCCTTTGAGGAGAGAAATGAGGGATCAGCCCATAAGGTCCCAGTGAAGACTCATCCCCCATACAGCAGGCAGATCACTGGTCTCCAAGTGGTGGCAGCCTGAGGGAAAAGGGAAGCACCACCCACAGAAAGTAATCCACCTTGCCCAGCAGTACTAAACCTGGTGACTGATCACAGATTGATTGGATTAAAAGCTGAAGGAGGCAGACAAAGACAGCGGATCTCTGGTAAACTCCAATAGGTTGACTAAGCCCAGACTGGGACACAAGCTGATATCACCAAGCACAGATCCAGGAAGTAAAAACAGTGCACCTCTACAGCACAGGAGGTCATACCATGAAGTCAAGAAGTCAAAGCAGACTAATCTGAGAAGTAAAAACAAAGAAGAGTCACCCAAAATGGGGAGACAAAGAAACAAACTCTTATGGAAAGGAAAGAAGGAATCCCCAGAAAGACTACTAAATGAAATAGAGGCAAGCAAACTATCAGACATGGGATTCAAAATAATGATGACAGAGAAGCTCAATGAGCTCAGCAACTTCAAAGGAAACTACAAACAACTTCAGGGAAACTATAAAGAACTCCAAGGAAGCTACAAGGAACTTACTGAGAACTACACCAGCATTAAAAATGACATAGAAACTATCAATAAGAGCTAGGAGGAAATGAAGAATACAATTTCTGAGTTGAAGAACATAGCAGAAGGACTCAAAAGCAGGCTAGAGAAAGCAGAGGACTGGATCAGTGAGCTAGAAGACAGTATAGAAAAAAAAATACCAGATAGTGCAACAAAATGAAAAAGAATAAAGAGGCTTTAAGAGAGGTATAGGAAAACATGAAATGTAATGATATCCATATTATAGGGATACCAGAAGGAGAAGAAGAGGAGCAAGGGATGGAAAACCTATTTGAAAAAGTTATGACAGAAAACTTCCCTAACTTGAGGAAAGAAAAAGTCACTCAAGCTCAGAAAGCACAGAGGGTCCCAATGAAGATGAACCCAAACAGACCCATTCCAAGACACATCATCATTAAAATGGCAAATTTCAAAGACAAGGAAAGAATCCTAAAAGCAGCTAGAGAGAAACAGCTAATAATATACAAAGGAGCTTCAATAATATTATCAGTTGATTTCTCAACATAAACACAACAGGCCTGAAGGGAGTGGCAAAAAATATCCCAAGCAATGAAAAACAAATGCCTACAGCCAAGACTACTCTACCCAGCAAGGCTCTCATTCAAAATGGAAGAGAAATAAAAAGTTTCCTAGACAAAAGAAGGCTAAAGGAATACATCTCCACCAAACCAGCATTACAAGATATGCTAAATAGTCTGCTTTCTTTTTTTAATGTATTTTGCAATTAGTTTATTTATTTTATTTACTTACTTATTTTAGAGAGAGAGAGGGGAAGGGAGAGAGGCAGAGAGGGATAGAGACTTCAATGTATGGTTGCCTTTTTCACTTGCATCCAGTGACGGAGCTGGCTGGAGACCTGGCTTGCAACCTTCATTATGTGCCCTGGCTGGAGAATTAAACTAGTGACCTTTGGGTTTGCAGGCTGGCGCCTTATCCACTGTGCCACCAGCCAGGGCTAAATGGTCTGCTTTAAAAAGATGAAGAAACAGGGAAAGAGACAGAGAGGAACATAGGTACAAAGGGGAAAAAATGACAATGAATAAATACCTATCAATAATAACCTTAAATGTAAATGGGTTAAATGCACCAATTAAAAGACATAGCATAGATGAATGGATAAGAACCAACTTTAACTTATGAATGCTTTAAAATAATCTTGTTATAGTATATTTTACTAAATAATGTATAGTTTTGAATTTTTGTTGTATCTCTATTACCGTAGGTTAAGTTTTCTTAGATTGGAATTATTTCCTAAATTGGGAAAATCAATTTACTTGCAATAACTCTTAGGAAAATCTAATGCAGTTAAGGGGGAAAAAAGTAAAAAATGTATATTATATAAAATACATGCAATTTTTTTATTCACTGTTACAAAATATGCTCCTTTGTGGGTGTATAATATATAGATTTTATTAGTAATTTATGTTTTAAATATCAACCAACTGGTACTTGATGTGCTGAGAAATTAGTCAATCTTTAGGTTAGAAAAGATGCTGGGAGTGAAGACTAATTTTGAATGGAAGTTACCAACTACCAAACTATATGACTCATGTACATAGGCAGTATACAAGGTGCACACAATCAATTGGCAAAATTTTAGTAAAATAAACAACATACCACAAAAGTGTTATTTTTTTAAATTTTATTGTTGTTGTATTACATCCATCCCCTTTTTGCTCCCCTCCTTTCCCCTCCCCACCCACCCATTCCCCCCAAAGTCAATCCCACCTGTTGTCCATGTCCATGGTTCCTTTATACTAGGTTCTTGTCTAAACTGCTCCCCTTCCTTGCCTCTGCCTCCCCCCTCCCCCCAACCCCTTTCTCTCTGACCACTGAAGGCCTATTCACTGTATTCATATATTTGGTTCTGTTTTGCTTGTTGTTAGTTTTGTTCATTATTGTCCTGTAATGGGTGAGATCATATGGTATTTGTCCTTCACTGGCTGGCTTATTTCACTAAGCATAATACTCTCCAATTCCATCCATGTTGTTGCAAAGGGTATGAGTTCCTTCCTTCTTTCTGCTATATTGAATTCCATTGTGTAAATGTACCAAAGTTTTTTGATCCAATCATCCACTGATGGGCACTTAGGCTGTTTCCAGCACTTGGCTATTGTAAATAGTGCCACTATGAACATAGGTGTGCATAGGTTCTTATGAATTGGTGTTTCAGGATTCTTTGGGTATAGTCCAAGCAGCGGAATTGCTGGATCAAAATGCAGTTCCATTTTTAGTTTTTTAAGGAAACCCCATACTGTTTTCCACAGTGGCTGCACCAACCTACATTCCCACCAACAGTGCACGAGAGTTCCCTTTGCCCCACATCCTCATCAACACTTGTTGATTGTTGATTTGTTGATGATTGCCATTCTGACAGGTGTGAGGTGGTATCTTATTGTGGTTTTAATTTGCATCTCTCTGTTATATTTTGAAATAAATTTATTCTTATATGTAAATACATAAAGTCATTATTTTTTTAGTTGTTCAAAAAAGTCCCCATTTGCTGCAATAATAGACTTGATTTGACTTCAGAATCTTGAACACGCTTTAATTAACTTTTCTTTATCCATGAACATCATGTTTTCAGTCCTTAGCTTTAACAGCCTTTTTATTGGAATGAGGTTATTTATTAACTTCTCTCTCACAAATGCTGCATACATAATAGCCTAAAGGATTTGCATCAGGTGAACTAGGTGGCCAGATTTCCTTTGACCAGAATTCAGGAACACTGATACTGAGAAATTCTTGCACCTTTTTGACATTATGTGCTAGTGCACCATCTTGTTGGGAGATAAAATGACATCCATTTGCAACTTGCTTCATTCATGGTACAACTACTTCTCTCAAAACATCAAGGTAAACATATTGGATCTTCATTGATGATCTCCTGGATTCTGTGTACAATATCTGGTCTTGTGTGATCCTTGCATACCTTATGCATTTTCCTTGTTGGAGTGGCAACATCAGGATCAGTATCATACACCTTCTTCACATTGTAAACTGTACATAAAGGGATGTTATTGAAGTCTGCAATTTCCTTAGCAGTTTGCCCTGCACGCAGTCCAGAAATTATGGTTGCTCTAATATCATATTCCTTCAGCATGATGGTTGCTCTCAGAATTTAATATTTTCTATCTGAAACAATGATGTTAAATCATAACCTTAGAAACATAGTTTTTCAAAATTAATAAGAAGCACATGAAATAAAGAGATGCCAAGTTATTGCCAACTGATCACACACACCCTGTATATTCTCATATTAGTAATTAAATTAGATGAGATTACTTTCAAATAGAGAGTGAAAATAGACATTTCTAGTAATGAAGGCTCCAAAACTGGGGGTGCTTGAAAAATGTATTAATGCTATAGTAAACTTCATTGTTGAAATGTGAATGTACCTAATCTTTACCTCAACAGACTTAATAGTTCAGTGGTTATTTAAGACCACATAGGAATTCAACCACAAGTTCAAAAAATAGCTAGAATGCTATGTTACAAAATTATTTAAATCCTAGGGTTTTTTTTTCCTCAACTTGGTAGATATCATAATTTCTACTCTGTGGGGACCAGCTGAGCACTGTGAGTGCCATTATTTCTGAAGCCTTCAACTAGTAAAACATGTTGAGGAAAAACAGAGGGTATTGAAACAAATAAGACCTCTGCATGGCAAAAAAAAAAAAAATATATATATATATATATATATATATATATATATATATATATATATATCTACTATCTAAGATAGAAAACTCCAAAAAGAATAAGTTGTAGTCCCAGAAACTTAAAATAAAGTTGAATTGTATTATTGAAGGGGGTGGGATCTGACTCAGAAACCAAGTTCATTTTTTACTATGGGTTTGGCACTGTCTCTAGGACAGCTTTCATGAAAGTGAGTTCTGTAATACACCATTTCTGTGATATATTTCACAAAAATATCATTCCAGAGTAAACAATTTAAAAGAAAATGAAAAATACTTTACTACAACATATCTAAAATACTATCATTTAACATATAAAAATTATATAAATTATTGACATATTTTAAATATTTTGTATTAACTCCAAAATCTGGTATGTACTTTATAGTATATTGCAATTTGAACTAGCCACATTTTAAGTGGCTACCATATTGAACACTGCAGAACTAAAGAATAAAGAAGAGAAACTCTTTTGGGAATGAAAATAGAAGTTATTTCTTTTCTTTTCTTTTTTTTAACTCAGGGGAAGTCTGCTGTAACCAAGCAAATGTTGGTGGGACCTAAAAAGAATAATTATGAGATGAGATTTTTTTTAGGAACAAGAAATGAGAGAAACTAGACTAAAATATCTCTAATAGAAAATTTTTTAAAGCAATTAATTAAATAATGTTATAAGACACTGCCACAGGAGTAGAAATATTTTTTCTAGTGTAACATTTGTAAAAATATGAATGTGTGTAAATGTGTATGTGCATGTGTTTGGTAATATTGCAACTGATATTGCTTTAAAAAGTATTTTTTTTTAATTTTTTTATTTATTATTTTTAGAGAGAGGAGTAGAGGGAGAAACAAAGAGAGGGAGTGACATCAATGTATGGTTGCCTTTCACCTGCCTCCAGCCTTGGACCTGGCTGGAGACCTGGCTTGCAACCTGGTTATGTGCCCTGGCTGGGGAATCGAACCAGTGACCTTTGGGCTTGCAGGCTGGTGCCTTATCCACTGTGCCAACAGCCAGGGCTTAAAAAGTAATTTTTTAAACAAATGAATTAACATAAACATTTTGAAATAATGAAAAGAAAACTTCATATTAATATGATTTGAGAGACTGACGGAAGCCAGTAATTAAATGGTGGATTGTCTGGATGTGGGAAAAAAAGGAAAAGAAGTACATATTGGCAGTTACACAATGGATAAGGGGATGTGAAGAATAACAGAGGAAATGGAGAAACCAAAGAACTTACATGAATGACAGATGGATGTGAACTAAGGGTGAGGGGCATTGCTGGAGGGAACGGGAGGTATAGATTGGAGGGGGGCAAAGGGGAAAAAATTGGGACAATTGTAATAGCAAAATCGATAAAATATATTTTTTAAAATTCACCAAACACACTCTGGACCTCAAGGCCTGTATATTTGCTGCTCCCTCTGCCTGGAGTACTGCCCTACATACAGCTGCATGTCTTGCTCACTTATTTCATCAAGCTCTTTACCTATTCAAATGTCACCGGCTTCCATGACCACTGTTCCTAAAATTGTGTTCCCTATCCTGTTCTTACTCTTTTTGTTTTTCCTTTGAATTTTTCAATACCTATTTATGTTATATATTATTTTTCATGAAAAACTAGCAACAGAAATTCCATGAGAACTAAGACTTTGTCTTCTTTGTTCACTACTACTTTCCTAGTACTTAGAGAAATGCTGGCACATATTGGTGTTCAGTAATGTTCTGTTGAGTAAATATTGTTGGTTAAACAAAAATTTTCCTAATGGTGTCACAAGTGAACAGTTACTAGCCATGGCAATCCCTGAGCCCCATGTAGACAACAGAAATCCTAGGTTTGGCTCTGAGCACTGTGGTACTGGTAGAAAATTTAAGAGTCATCTCATTTATCTGCTAATGTATTGTCGCTTGTTCCCTCTATTAGTATCAGTTGTATCTCTGAAAAATCTAAATGGGGAAAGGCCAAAACTCAGCACTCCTAAAACTTAATTATAAAAGTATTATTCCTCCACGCTCTCCAGGGAATCTATATGTTTAGAGAACAAAGCTTCCACCTTCTTCTCTATCATCCAGGACATGCCATCCTCTACTAGTTCTGCCCCCTACCACCTGCATGCATTGAAAGCTCCTGAATTCAGAAGTCTTTTCAATTCTTTCTATCACTAAGACAATGTCAGGTACATGCAAAGTCATCAATATATGTTTGTTCACTTACTGTCTGAAATCCACCTTGTCCTCCTGACCTACATTTGATGAAAATACCATCTGCTTATTCAACAGCCTCCTTCCAAAATCTAACATCATCATGATATTTGAAGCACTATCAGAGAGAAAGAAATGAATTCACCCTGGTCTCTGCCTTTATATAAACTCATTGTGTAAGAAGCTAACTGAGAGCTAATGTAATAACAGTACCAACAAAAATCTAGCAAAGACTTGCTATGTTCCAGGCACTATAAATATCTTATGACAATCCTTATTTTTGCAGATGGGTAATAAGGGGGTAAGACCTGTTACTTATCTTACCTAAGGTCATACCAACAAGATTTAAGGTGGACAGCATCATTTAACAAAGCTTCTGATAAGATGTTGTGTGGGCAACAGAAGAGAGAGAATATGCAATGGTGACTCCGAGTATAAGAAAAACTTATAAAAATGTTAACTTTGAACTGGGCTCATGGTTCCCAAAACATTCCTGTACCCGCTTCCTGCCATGTTTATACATGCTGTCCTCTCTCCCTGGTATGCCCCTTCCTCCAAGCACACCTTAAATTTCTAAACTGTAAATTCTTGACTAACTTTTACAGAGCTAACCCTTTCTCCTCTGAATGAACTTCTATGTCTTTTTTTATGTCCATGTATATATCAATGAATTATAATTATTTTACATCTGTTTTCCTATCCTCCAAACCAGACTATGACCTCCTTGAGACCGGAGAAACACCCTTCAGCTCTAACATAGTCATTGCACATAACAGATGTTCACTCAGCGGTCATTAAATTAGATAAAATATTAATATAAAAACTGTACTTTCTATTGAGCGCCTGGCAAATGGTAAATGCCTTGCATGTATCATCTCATTTAATATTCACTGCCTCCCCATTTTACAGATGAAGAAATAACATTCAGAGAAATAGCTTGCCCAAAAGAAACACTGAAAGATAAACATTTTGGACAGATGAGAGGGGATAAGAGAAAAAAAGCAAAATTAGCAAAATATTCTAAAATGTGTTACTACATGGAAAAGCCTTTAGAATTATTTGCAGTCTTCGTCTCCTCCTTACCCACACTGAACTTGCAGGGTAGATCTTTTCTGCAATCTTACCCTTCCTTCCTACCCCATCATGGCCCAAATTTCCTAACTTCAATTTTCCACATTTTTCCACCATCCCAGAGGTCCTTTTAGTGCTGTTATCCCCAGAGAACGTTTACTCTCAGCTCAAGCCCTAATTACAGGATAAATACTCCAGTTCTTTTGATCCCCGCACTCTAAACCCTACAGCACCGGAGGCTCCACTACCACTCCCTGCTCCAGGCCTGGTAAGTCTGCCTGTCTGTTCAACCCTACGATAGGCACACTATAATCAGACCAAAGACCTGACTGCCTTGAAGATCATTTCAAGTAAAAGATACTTACCAGTGAATCACGCTGTGTTAGGTAGTGCTGTTGCTGTTCATATAAGTGACTCCCATACTAATTCTGCACAGTAGCTTTCCACTAATGAATGTTGAGTTCTTGGCAAGCAGCCTCCCGAAGCTCATGAGCGCCTCCATTGAACAAAAACATTCTCCTTTCCTTGATCCAGGTACTTGAGCTCCTATTCTTCTTCTTTTTTTTTTTTTCAATGTATGGTTGCCTTTCACCTGCCTCCAGCTACAGACCTGGCTGGAGACCTGGCTTGCAACCTGGTTATGTGCCTTGGCTAGGGAATCGAGCCAGTGACCTTTGGGTTCACAGGCCGGTGCCTTATCCATTGTGCCACCAGCCAGGGTTGAGCTCCTATTCTTATATACAGGGTGTGCACAAGTAGGTTTACTCTTGTGAGTACACAAAATACAATTTATTCTTGTATTATTGTTTATTATTGTGTTATTACTATTAATCTAATTTTGCCCACCCCTGTATTTTAGGTAAGGTCCTTCTTATACCAAATGTTAAGGTAATTCAGAACAAAGGAAAGTATAGGGCATAAAAGTAGTTATTCTGGATAAGTCATCTAAAAGAGGCTGGGAGTTTCTCCTTACCTGACCTCCAGAAGGAGATGAAACTGAAGAAGACAACAGTAGGGTATAGCAGAAGAGGGTTCACAGGCAAAAAACTCCCAAAACTTACCTAACTGCGCCTGTATTCTGAGTACAGCCTCACTCATGCATTTTGCACAGCAATGTATATAGACAATCACATGCTCAGCCAAACACATAGTGTGCTCATTCATAAAACAGACCAGTTTTACACAAACCATTTCATAAGGCCCTACCCACCCCCAACTCAGATTTTTGTTCTTGACCTTTTGGCCACCACCAAAGCTGAAATCCCTCAGAATATATTTTGCCAAGGCTGGGTGATAGAAACTCAGGGAGGGAGATAGCATGGAAAAGAAAATAGGAAACACACGGAATAAGGGATGATGAGACAGAAAGGGACAAGGTGATTTGTTCAGTATCACAGTGATAGCCACAGTTGGCCCTGAGATAGAAAAGCAGGTGTCCTGGTCCAGGGTTCGTTTCCTTCTTCCTGCTTCTGCCTTCCTGGGTATGGATAGCTGATGCAAGGGACTTCAAGGAGTATTACAGCTTAAGATAAAGCATACAAATAAGCTATCTCCAGAGGGTTGTGTCTGTCCCAGCTAGCAGCCAGAACACAATCACATTCAATCATATTAGAAATCAGTGTGAGAAAGGCAGAAAGGCACCCCCCACTCTTTCTCTCTCTCCTCTCTTTTCTACACTCTCCTGTCTATTTCTTATTCTTTCCTCTTCATCCTTAATTCTTCTCCAACTCATGTTCCCTTTTTAAGTATTTTTAATCATTTTTATTGTTATTCTATTACAGATGTCCCAATTTTCCCCCTTTGCCCTCCTCCACCCTTCCCATCCCCCACTTCCACAGTTAATTCCCACATTGTTGTCCATGACTGTGGGTCATTAATATATATTATTAATCTCCCCTCTTTTTCAAATTCCTTATCACTTGCTGTCTAGTGGATAAGAGAAAAATGAAAAGGTACATGTACGTGAGGGAAATGAGAGGATCTATACTATGGGTAATGGACAGAGCTGGGGTGGATATGTGTAGAAGCTCAGTACCATCATTTGACCAAAGTTAGTTTTCATAGTTGCTTACAGTGAATGATTCTGTTCCCAGTGATTAAAATTGATTTCTTATCCCCTCTTTCTTTCATGAGCCTTTAATTTCTATAAGAAACTACACTTCATATGCAGTCATCTCTCAGTAGCCTTATCAAATTACATATTATGGCCAAACCATAGGTCAGCCTAACACCTACCACTGACCAGTTCTGCACAACCACACCTGTTTCTACCAGCATCCATACCAGACACCTAAGGCAAGCATGGCATCTAATACTAACATGAGTACGGTGATGTTATAACGGGGGCAAACTGCAAGAGATTCAGCCCCTTACCATGTGTTTTGCTGTTTCTGGTTAGATGCTAGGTTCTGAGCCTCATCTGTGAGTAACCATGGGCTCAATGACTTGAAAAACCCACCCAAGATCTCCCTGAGTTCCCATATCTTCCCTTCATTTTTGATCTTTCCATCTTCAAAAATAACCACATTTGAGTCTTCATTCAATCTGCCTGATCTCTATCATTACATTACCCTTATATTATTATATAAGCAGGTGACTCAGAAGAAAATAAAGTATAGGCAGAAGATTGTTCCCAGGCAGAAAGAAGAAAGGTCTAAGAGTCTGTAGCCTCTCACCTTCACCATGGAGAGGATTCTACAGCCATGACATCATTGAATTAGACACAAACGCAAAGGACTCCCTTGAACCTTGGAAATAATAACTTTACCTCCTGCCCTGAATCATTTCCCAGTGCTATACAATCTTCTCATCCTGGAAGTTTTTCATGAGGTCTAACTCAAATATTTCCTGCTACCATTTCATATTGAGCCACAGCATGGGAATAAACCCCAATAGCTTCATCTCTCAGGGTTTTCTATAGCTAAGAGCAAAGCAGTGAGGTCTTCTACACCAACCCAACTTTGAGCTGGTCATGCAATTCACCAACCACAGCCATCAGAACCCAACCTCTTTTCTGCTAATGGGAATTCCTGGCCTGGAGGCATCCCACTTTTGGATTGCATTTCCCTTCTGCTCCATGTATACCCTGGCAGTGCTTGGCAACATGGTGGTGCTGCTGGTGGTGCATTCAGAGCCTGAACTACACCAGCCCATGTACCTGTTTCTATGCATGCTGTCCATCATTGACCTGGTGCTCTGTACTTCTACAGTGCCCAAGCTCCTCGCACTTTTTTGGACAAATGCTGCTGAGATCGCCTTTGAAGCCTGTGCTGCTCAGATGTTTTTTATCCATGGCTTCTCAGCTATAGAATCTGGTATCCTGCTAGCAATGGCTTTTGACCGCTACTTGGCCATCTGCTGGCCACTGCACTATGGATCATTGCTGCCACCAGAGGCTGTGGGCAAGCTGGGGGCTGCTGCTGTGTTTCGTGGCTTGGGGCTCATGACTCCACTCACCTGCTTACTGGCAAGGCTGAGCTACTGCAGCCGAGTGGTGGCACACTCCTACTGTGAACACATGGCTGTGGTGAAGCTGGCTTGTGGAGGCACACAGCCAAACAACATCTATGGCATCACTGCTGCCACACTGGTAGTGGGCACTGACTCCATCTGCATTGCTATCTCTTATGCACTCATCTTCCGGACTGTATTAGGCCTCTCCTCTAAGGAAGCAAGGACTAAGACCTTTGGTACCTGTGGCTCCCACCTGGGTGTCATCCTTCTCTTTTACACACCGGGACTCTTCTCATTCTACACACAGCGCTTTGGCCAGAATGTGCCCCGGCACATTCACATCCTCCTGGCTGATCTCTACCTTGTTGTGCCACCCATGCTCAACCCCATCATCTATGGCATGAAGACCAAGCAGATCCGAGTTGGAGCCCTCAGACTGCTGAAGTGGGGCCCTCAGTCATAAAGTCTTCAACCCCACCCTGGAATCCTATCCTAGTCCCTTAGCCCTTAGGAAAGATGTTTAAGAGACCAGTGCCTCCCAGGAAGGTGGGGAAAAAGAAACCCACTCTCAGTGGTGTCCTTATATGATAAGGAGGTTAAGCACAAATCTGATGGAGGAAGAACCACCAAGTGTTTCCCACTTGTGATGTAGAACTGTTACAAAGCTCTGGGAGCCCCTGTCTAATGAGAAACATGGTTACCAAGCTCTGATGACCTTCCAGGGAATCCTGCTCTGCTGGCCTGACATGGCTCCTACCTTCCAGGAGACTTTGATGAAATGAGAATGATATGACTACTGGTATGGCAAAGAAAAATAACTATCATCCACAGTCATGTGTTTTTACCCTGACAGGGATACATGGATATCTTCCTCAGTGAACTTTAAGTGATGACTCCCTCATCTGAGAGGCAGAGTAATTGTGAAATTGTTGGAGGAGGTAAACAAAAAGATGTGACTGCTGTTTAATCCTTGAGCTGGACCCAGGCAATCAAAGGCTCCTCACCTCCACCCCTGTCCTTGGAATGTACACTCTTCCTACTGTTCCCACAGTGAAGCTGTTCCAAGGACATAGCCTTGAGAAAGTAAGGCATTATTGAGGCCATCTGGACTGACTATATGACTGAACCCAGTTAAGTCTCTATATATAAACTTTTAAGATTTTGTTGAGTGAGTGTAAAAATGTATTCATCCTGCATTCACCCAAGACAAGCCCAGTATGTAAATTCCTTTGCCTATTAAACCTGCTCCCTTCCCACCTGGAGTGTTCTACCTCTTTCTTTGGTCTCTCCCTGACCTCTGTGTACAGGGGCCACTTTGTAAACTAACAGTGATGGAGACAAGCATGTACTTTTTATTTAACTTTTAGTTTATTGTTCCATAAAATTTTGAGTGAATTAGTCTTTGGGATGGCAGACAACAGCCAAAACCTTATTTGAACTCTAATTCTTGAAGTACAGTAAGCAGTAGTATTATTTTAGTTACTTTCTATCTACACTTGAAAGTGGTTTCTGCTTTCAACTGAATTTTGAGTTACATATCAAAAAGCCAGAAGCATTTCTCATTTTATGTACCAATAAAAGCTTAAGTGCAGCTCATACTGAAATACTTTCCTCTCAATAGCTGGCTTGGCATATTTTGCATTTTTAATAGTGTGACATTTAGTACAAAATGTGCCAAAGGACCTAAATTAATTTGAAAAGAATTGATCTGCCACCAACCACCAACTCAGAAGCATAGCAAGCATTTCTACTAGCCTTCCTTTTCAGTTTTGTAAGGTCATTACTTAGGTCAAAGACTTAAATAAAAATCGATTTTGAATTACATGCCATAAAATGGATATTATACTCAGCATATTTTATGGTATAGTCATCAACTTCTAAATCATCACAAAATGTATTTCAGGGATAATGAGACTATATGATTTTTTTAAATGTATTAATGTTGTGGAAAATTCATAAGATATGACACATTAACTTAAATGTTTTAACAATTAAGTTATGTTACAAACAAAGGTAAAGACTATCAAAATTTATTGCATCTTAATTATTTGACTACATCATCATAATGCTCTTGAGGTTATTTACATGTATTGTATCTGTATAGTGGAAATCTGTGCTCCAAATGCTACTGCACAGCTCTTTCCAACATTATGTTTGGTGGTGACATACTAGAACTTGGAATTGGCCATCACAAGATTATTTACACCCCGGAAATCAACAAATGCTGCAGACCAAGACCCCTCTCCAACCTGCAAGCCAGGTGTGGAAAACTATTAAGTGGTTATTACATGACAGACATTTTGGTATATGCTTAATTCATATTAAACCCTTTGGTTCTCAATAAGCCTATTGAAGTAGCTGCTATTATTACCTCACTCTACAGATCAAGAACCTAGTGCACATTGTTTAACCTTCAATGCCTTGGCCCACACACTACAATCAGATCACACATTTCCCAATTATATGATAATTGGCAAGTCTACAGAGATCAACTCCAACAAATCACTGAGGACTACATTCATTTTTCTTTAGAAAAATAAATAAATAAACTTAGATATAACATAGTTTCAGAGTGTTTCTCAATAGAAGACTCCCTATTAATAGTACATTAAAAAAAATTTTAATGTGGCAAAAAGTGGCTTTCATCATGGGCCTATGGAGTTATCAGTGACTTATGGAAGCCACTTACCTAACCTTATGATGGAAAATTAATGCATTATAATAACAGAAATTTGATAGACCTTTTATAACTATTTAGTGGGAAATTATACATTTAAACCCAAGTTTCTCTTATTTTAAAAGCTGTGATATTTTTAATATCCCCTGCCACCTTTTGAAATAAGAGCAAGAACAGGAATATATACTTAGATGCAGGAATTATTATCTAAAACACAAAACTAACTGCTGAGATATGACATAATCAGACATGCAATAAGCTATAACCTTTCTGAGATCTGGGAAGCTATAAGCACAATCTACACTCTTCAGTGATTTTAACATTAAGGTAATTTAAGTGGAGTTGTCAATGTTCAGAAAACACACTGAACTATTTTGGAAAGTAGTTGAACACTTGAAGGAGATAAAACAGCTAGTCGTCAAACCATTTCTCTTCCAAAGTTTAATTTAAAAGAATAAACAGCTTTCCCAACTTGCCAACCTATGGCATTTCCTTCCTTGCTTATAAAATTTTTCTATTTTTAAATGCATTGTATTATTTAAAATTAGGCTAAATAAGCAAAGTTAATTTAACATCTTTGCCAAATATCACAAATAGGGTCCCCAGGGAAGCTAGCTCTGAGATGGAATTTAGTATGCAGGATGTTTATACTAAAGAATAAAAGGGGGAGCAGAATGGACAGAGGGGGAGGTCAAGCTGTGATGCACTTGTAATAGGAGCTGTGGTCAACCCACACAGCAAGCTCCTTCAGAGTGGTCTCCAAATAGGTCAAAATGTTCAGCCCTGAATAGTCCCACATTGAACTTTTATGGTATGTATGACCAATCAATCAATGGTGTGATATGTATAGTATGTATGACTGGCTCTCTATAGCCCCCTTGAGGGGCTGAGAGGTGAAAGATGCCTGTTAATAGAACCCTTAGGAATAAGATCCCCTAGACCATTTGTGGGTTCTTATTAATGGGGAGAGGGGGAGGTGCATCTGGGTAGTGCATTACTGCGTCTACCATCTACCACCGTCATAGTCCAGAGCCTTACCCTGGCTTTGGGGGCAATTTGACTCAACCGTAGCTTTCATGGCCAGACATGTTTTCTACTCTCTTCAAACAGAGCCATTTCTCTCTCCTGTTGCTCTTCTGTTCACTTTACCTATGCTTCTCCAGTCTTATCTCCTCTTCCTAACTTTTCCTCATTTCATTTCTTGACCAAATACTAATCTCAAAATGTAGGCCTAATGTATCTATCCCATTTTGATTTCTAAATTATCAGCACCAAAATGCATTCTGCATTTTCACAGACAGTCTCAATTACAAGTGATTGCATTTTCCCATGACAAGGTATTGTGTTAACTATATAGCAATAGCATAATTTTCATTTTCTTATAAAAGATTTTTATATGTATCAAATGCCTCAAAAAATAGAAAGAGTACTTTTAAGGCTAATTCATTGACTCTATAATTGGGAAATGTGGCCATTATACCTCATAAAATATTACCAATAAATAACTATTTATACTCAGTACTGAGATAAAATTACACAACTATTGTCAGTTAAATTGAGATTATAAATCATCCTCAGGAAAAATAAGGCATTGTCTTATTGTATCATAAACAGCTCTTAGAACAGTAATAGAAATAATTTAAATGATCTCCTATTAAATTCATCAAGTTCTTATCAGGACTGAGAAGCAACATGCAAGTGAGACCCTCCAGGTTCACATGAATGGACTCTCAAGCTAAAGAACCTGTAGGTTGGTGTTCTGATTGGTTTTTTTTGTTTTTTTTTTTTAACAGTTACTGCAAATCAGAAAATATTACCTGCTGGGATGCTTTGACATTATTTTAGAGTGAAATTTCTCAAAGAGAGGGTGTCAAAATGCATTTCATAAAGATTAGTGCAGAATCTTTTTAGCAGAAATGATAGAAATAGACTTGCATTCTGGGGAATACTGCAGTGACTGTCTTTGCTCATAATGCTAGCAAGGCACTAAATGTCACTTTCCCTGGGAGTGTCCTTGGTGTATTTCAATATTCAGCAAGTCCCAGGTTTCAGGAAGACAACAAGGTTCTGCAGTACACTCAGGCTCCTGCTCTCTTTGAACACAGAACAAATTCGACAAAATATGAAGAAAAAAAGAATAAAAAGACAAGAATCCTAATAGTTTGTTCAGTTCCAGAGCTGCAAGTGTTCACTATCTCCATTATTCTTCTGACAAACATGGGATATGGACCATTATGAAGTCATTCAGTGTGATGAAAATTCACCCAAAGTGACCTCTGTTCTTAAAATGCAATATAAGAAAATGTAAAAATGATTCTTTCTGGTGGAAAATGTAATATTATTTATATATAATTCTCATGTCATATTAAAAAATAACCCTCTATCCATTCAAATCATTTGATGTTTGCCAATCCATACTTCCTACGTATGATCCAGTCCATAATTCCTCTATATAATTTCTTTGCTTAAATAACACATGTTTATCTCGTAGCCAATGGACTTTTAATATTTTTTATGATCATTGAGGTTGAGCAAGTATACAAGATGAACTTTTTAATGATTTCAGCTCCTTCTTTTTAAAAGTATTTAAAGGGTGGTTTGTGCTTACAAAATTGTGGTAAGAATTGAAAGCTATT
Source organism: Noctilio leporinus (assembly GCA_004026585.1). Taxonomy (NCBI): domain Eukaryota; kingdom Metazoa; phylum Chordata; class Mammalia; order Chiroptera; family Noctilionidae; genus Noctilio; species Noctilio leporinus. Next base: position 23,697 of record PVIW01007430.1, read on the forward strand.
TCCTTTGGGTTCTCTAGCCATGTCTTGAAAGTTTCATGTGTGCTGGAGCTACCACCAGGGAATATTTTATGAAAAAGGACAAAACAGGGTAAAGAGATTGAAATTCAAATACTTTCCAAAGTCCTATGTTGCAATTTCAAATGCAATTTAATATGATAAATATGCATCTATATTCCAACACTTTTCTCTCTAGACCCTTAAATAAGTATCTTTGAGAAAGCTTGGTTGAGAATAATACATTTTTAGTTAACTATATTGTGCTTAATACTAGCATAATATATTATGCTAGTCATCTACATCCAAAGGAATTATTCTGTTGTAGGATAAACTGTAATTCAGATTATTAGCTTTGGGTTTCTTATTTTTATAACACCTAAATTATAATGATTTTGTCAACACAATATATCACAGAGTGATACATTAGTCATAATGTTTCAATATATAGTAAAAAAAAAAAATCATGATTTCTGTCTAATTTTATTATGGAAGAGACTTATATTCCTTAACATTCAATAGCAACTCAATAATTTACCATTTAGTACTGAACTTGAAAGATGGTTTTATAGAAATTAAGAAGTAAAATCTTTAAAAAAAAAAAAAGAAGTAAATATATGTTTAACCCTAATTCAATAGATATTTGATCAAGTCCCTAGAAAATGTATAGACCAAATTTACAGAGAATCAGGATTATAAAAATGAACAAAGTATTCATTTTCTCCAGGTAAACATGTGAAATACTTATGAAGAATATAAATAAACAAATCTAGCCCTGGCTGGTGGCACAGTGGAGAAGGTGCCAGCCTGCGAACCCAAAGGTCACTGGTTCCATTCCCAGCCAAGGCACATAACTAGGTTGCAGGCCAGGTCTCCAGCCAAGTCTGTAGCTGGGGGCAGGTGAAAGATAATCATATATCGATGTCTCTCCCTCTCTTCCTCTCTCCCTGCCCTTCTCTCTCTAAAAATAATAAATAAAATCTTTAAAAAAGAAAAGAATAAACAAATCTAATTTGATCATTAATTCTACTCTTTAAAAAAAAAAACCCCAAAGGCTTGTTAGAAGAGAAATATATATTCCTTTTCATTGTTGGTGGTGGGATATTACCTATAAATTAAGGACATGAAAGATTCACTGGAGTCACTGGTGTATGTGCATTCAGTTTTAAAACTCCATTTTTTTTCCAGCTCAAAGACTCTTGAAAACAGAAATCTGGAGAACTGCAAAAATTAATTTGGTGATACTAAGAATTCTGATTGCTTGAAGAAAGCATAAGCAGCCCAGAATTTTCCAGGCATTTTCATTAACTACTCTGAAACCTAGGAGCTTACGTTATATATTCCATGATGAAATTATTGAGTCTTTGCTGTATACTAAGCACTGCCGTTGGGTACAGAACAGTTTCAGGTTTTGGTTATAAAACGCAAGACTATATTATAATTAAGGGAACAATATGTTATCATTATCAAGGAATGCTTAACTAGCAGGACCTCTGGAAGATGCCAGAAGTCACACTTGGAAGCTATAAAATAAAAATAAAAACAAGAAAAAAATCCTAAAAACTGCAAGCAAGGAATTCTAAGGCATTTAATGATGAAGCTGAACTGAAACCTGACTCTCTCAGACAAGTTGCTGCAAAATAAACACACTTTTGGTTAATGCTGACTGTTCCTGTAGAACACAGAAGCATGGAGCTCATTTTTGTAGAAAAGTCAGTTTGATTAGACTTAGATTCCAAGTGTGAGTTAGGAATATTGTGACATCAGCTCCATGTCTGTATATTCTGGATTCTTGTGGTTATAAATAGGATTTTTTTTTCAAATATAAAAGAGAAATAAGTAACTAACTAAATAAAAATCTTATGAATTCCCAAAATATACTTCTCTAATAATAATTGTTATAGGAATAGTTGGAGTGGAAGCCACCATTTACTGACCATTTACTAGGTGTCGGGTCCGATCTTGTTGGGTCCAAGACCACCAAATAATGACAGCACGGAGGGCCCTGGTCTGGGGGTGAAGAAGAACTTGTGTGGAGCCTTTAGGAGGGATTGCATGCTTTACTGGCAGTGGCAAAGTTAATGACCGCAGAGTACAGGCATTTCCACACTCACTCTCCTGCTTCCACAGCAGCGGGGCACTGGAGGGTGCTGGCATCCCAGTCCAGTGGCTGTTTCAGGGTTCTGTGCTTTAGAGAGGAGATGGGCGGGCCACCTTCCAGATTCCTTGGTGTGTGTTACTGGTGACAGTTCTGATGCCAAACAGGGCTGTAGCCTCGAATTTATGGGTACGAAACTATACTATCGACCCCAATAGCAAGTCAGCCACTTGATTGGGAGCCTGGCCCAGAGACTTCCCATAGTGGTTCTCCTTGGACTTGGAGAACCTGCCCTGAGGTTACCCAGTCCAGTCTTCTACCTCTAACCTAAAGCTCCCACAATGCATTTCTGTCTCTGGGCAGATGCCAAATTAGTGCAGTTTCAGGGGACAGGGAGCTTTTCATGGAGCCATCTTGCTGCCTTCACTCCTCTCACATTAGCTCCCTAATTGTTCCTATGACAGGCCAAGTACACTCCCATCCAAGTCCTTTTTTTCTCACTTTCTCTTCCTTGTTCTTGAAATACTCCTCTTCAGATATCTGTTTGGAGCAAGTCCTCACTTTATTCAGGTCTCTACTCAAATGTCACCTCATCACAGAGAGCTGCAGGATCTATTTGAAAGAGTACCCCACCACCTTTGATGCCATTACTCTGCTTTCACTCCAGATAATTTACTTATTTTGTATTGATTTATTGAATTTCTTTCTACACAAAAAAACTGAAATCAGTGAGAATGTGGAAGCTATGTCTTGTTTTCTGCCACATTATGCACATGGAATGAATGGAATTTTTGTGAGGATTAAACAGAATAATCATGTGAAACTATTACCACAGTGCCAATTGTTCAATTCAAATTGTATCTTGTTTTTTGTTTAGGGCAGGAGTCAGTCTTAGAGCTCTTGGGCAAAATCAGGTCTCCATCTGTTCTTATAAATTAAGTTCTTGTAATGTAACTACACCTATTTGTTTATGTACTTACTATCTGTGGCTGCTTTCCTATTATAACGGCACAATGGAAGCATTGTAATAAGACTACACAGTCTGCCAAGACTGTGATTTTTATTATCTGCTCCTTTATAGAAAAAAAAAAAATTTTGCTCTTTATTCATCATAAATGAAATACATGGGGGGACTGAATGACAGAATATAAATAAAAACAAATTAATGAATGACTGAATCTCAGGTCTAATGATTACAGCCATCAGTATAAATCTATTTGCCTTTTTTGTATTCAGTTCTAAGTGATCAGAGCCAACTTCTCAATTTTAACAAAATGTGAAGCATTATTCCTTTCATATTTAAAAATAATATGCTTGCCCTGGCTGATGTAGCTCAGCAGATGGGTGCTGGCCTGTGACCCCAAAGGTTGCTGGTTCTATTCCCAGTCAGGGCACATAACCAGGTTGCAAGCCAGGTCTCCAGCCAGGTCTGTAGCTGGAGGCAGGTGAAAGATAATTATACATTGATGTTTCTCTCCCTTTCTTCCTTCCTCCCTGCCCATCTCTCTAAAGATAATGAATAAAATCTTTTTTAAAATAAAAAATAAGGGAGGCAACATCTGGACTCGCGGGCCAGGAGGCGGGCAGAGGGTAAAATAATAATAATAATAAGATGCTTGGAGTAGTTGAACTCTGAGGCCCAAAAGTTGAGGATTTGCCAAAGGTCACAGAGAAGGTTGGATGCAAATATGAGGCCAGGTCCAAGTTCTCTTCATATTTAGCCCAAGTCTGGAACAAATGTATATCACACACACACACACACACACACACACACACACAATCAGCACTTTTCTTAAAAGTTGATTAAAGCCTGCAACAAAAACGTTTCAACCCTGGCTTGTGGCTCAGTGGATAGGCGCCAGCCTGAAACCCAAAGGGCGCCGGTTCAATTCCCAGCCAGGGCATATAACCAGGTTGCAAGCCAGGTCTATAGCTAGAGGCAGGTGAAAGGCAACCATACATTGATATTTCTCTCCCTCTCTGCCCCTCTCCCTTCCTCTCTCTCTGGAAATAATAAATAATTTTTTCAAAAAAAAGAGAGCCACAAAAAAAAAAAAAAAAAAAAAAAAAACCCTTCCCTTCTCTTTAGAGATAATAAAAGCTTAAAAAAAATTTTTTTTTAGCACTTGTCTTAGAAGTTGATTAAAGCCTGCAATGCTATTACTTTCAACTGTTGTTGGTAATCCTCATTTCAATTAGTAAAAATGGATTTTTTTTACAAAGAAGTTTAACTTTTAAGTGCTTTCTCTGATGAGGTAAGTGTACTTTCATGGCTGAGTTCTAGTAAATGAGGGTGATTTTTTGTGTGTGTTCTTGAGATGTCTACTGACTGGGTGCTGATTCCCCACCCTCTCTCTGGGTAAACTGATGCTGGAGCAGCTTTTGTTATTCATAAGGAAAAGAATGAAGATTTTTCCTCCCATCTACCCAAGGGCAGATACACAGTGTCATGATATTAAAAAATAAGTTTTTATTTTAAAAGATGAGTTGTCAAGGAAATGGAAAATGAATTTCATTCCTAGATCACTTTTGGTAATCTTGAACAGCTGTCCTTTATTTTTTTTAATTACCATATTTGTTTTTATTTGCAACCTGATACACAGCATAATTCTTTCTTCATAGTCAATATCCATGAAGTACTTGATGAGGAAATAAATAAATCAATAAACAGAAAACAGGGCGCATGGTTAAAAAGAAAAAAGGAAGTGGATTTCACATACAAAATAGAAACCTAATTTACATGAGAGCCTTTTGATAAGAAAAGCTGAGAATTTGTGGAATTTAGAGAAAGTTAATAAACCTCACAAACCAGGTCAAATGTGTTTCAAGGGGGTGGTGATGGTTTGCTGTTTCATTTGGGGGGTTTTAAAGGCTTTTGGGTGGTGTTAGAGCTTACACCTGTGCTTACATGGAAACATGAAAATTTCTGTTTTATTTAGGCCATGGTAAATAAGAGACTGAATATTATACCAAACATCCAATATGAAAATTATTCAAGTTACTGTAAATCTGAAAAAACATTAGTATAACCTCTGAAGTGGTGAATGAGGCCCAAGTAATTCTGTAGAGTGAAAAGAAGGAGGGTTATGTTGGTTAAAAGTTTCCGGTTGCTAATGAGAGAACCCTAACTCAGAATAGAATAAGTTGAAAGAAGTAGAGGTAAGTGGGAATTTACTAACTTATGGAACTAAAAGTATACATTTGTTCTTTTTTATTTTAAATATATTTTATTGATTATGCTGTTACAGTTGTCCCAATATCTTTTCCCTTTGCTCCCCTCTGTCCAGAACCCCTCCTCCCTCCAACAATCCCACCCCACTTAGTTCATGTCCATGGGTCATGCATATAAGTTCTTTGGCTTTACCTTTTCCTGTACTATTCTTAACATGCCCCTATCTATTCTGCACCCACCAACTATGCTTCTTAATCTTTGCACAATTTCTCCCCTTCTCTCCTGTCCCCCTCCCAGCTGATACCCCTCCAAATGTTCTCCATACCTATGATCTGTTCCCCATCTGGTTGTCTGCTTAGTTGTTTTTGTCATTTTTCTCCTGATTATGCTTTTGTGATATGTATAGTAACTTTTTAGCATATATTAGACATTGTCAATGGTGCATTGAAAAACACAAGGATTCTGTTACCTTTTTTGAAGCATTTTTAGTTTTTCTAGAGCATTCACAGTTAACATATGAATGGCTCTA